>PVJX010005896.1:18870-81773 GCA_004027295.1 Dolichotis patagonum | reverse complement strand
AAATAAGAGGACATATTATGGTAATCATCCCTAATTTTCCTATCAACTTAATCTGAAACCCTTTATAACTTATACTGTCTTATTATGACTGATCTTATTTGAATCTGGTTTGTTAGATTGCTACTTTGTATTGACTGATTTTATTTAAATCTGTTGTGATGGATAGCATCAAGTCTAAGAGTATAGGCAACTACACTGATGACGACAAGATTCACTAAGATACCCACTCTGGTCTGACTATCACTTGCTTTTGAAGTCTTATAATGTCTCTAATGTTATGTTTTTATTAATGTTGTTATATACTGCTGAGACACCATGGTAACCATTGTAGATCACCTTGTATTGCGGTTTTGTGTGACTTTTCTGCCTCATACGTTTCTAGGAATTGTTTTATCTTGCTTTGTTTTGTTTTTCCGGCTAATATAGAAATAGTAGATATACATGTAGAGACTCACGCATATGTAGAGCTTAAAAACAGCTTACGAGAACCAACTATATAACACGTGTTGAAATAAACAACTACCCTGAAGAAAAAGAGACACTACAATACCCAGTGCTGATTCCATAATGTCATGATGTGAAGTCCAGCAAAGCTATCACTTTTCGTTCAAAGTGATCTTAGCTCGCTTTGCCTTGTCTAAGTTCAATACACATTAAGGTATGGACAGCTGTTTTGAGGAGAATGAGAGACATTATGACAGCCATTCACGGCTTCCCTAATATCTGGTCTTGAAGACCTGTAATGTCCCCCTCGTCCTGCTCATATTAATTCCATACTAGGTTGTTTCATGTGAATTCCCTATATGTGACAATCTGGACAACTATTTAGAAGAAAACAAGAGTCAATATGATAGAGAGTGAATATCTCCAATTGTCTAGCTTTGAAATTTATGTCTTACATTGCTTTCTTGTGATCCGCATTGCTGTGTTTTGTTATGTTTAATTTTACCCTATTGATATAATTGCATGTATATTTGAGTGGGTAAGATAGATGACCATATTGTTTTTGTCAGATCGTGAAGCAGAACTGTTAATAGTCTCACTGATTGAATGTCTACTTTAAAGTTAAAGTTAAAGTTGTTTTAACTTTGTGATTAGAACAACTATTTCAAAGAAGTCAGTATGTAATTAGTCAAGTAATAATTTCTTAGGTTTTATTGCTGTTGTACTCCTCCTTTTTTCCTTGAAATACTGTATTGTCGCTACCCTTTATTCTGTTTTATTTTGTTTTGTTTTTTTCCTCTTTAAATAAAAAAAAGAAAAAAAAAAGAAAACCTTGCTTTTCTTCAAAACAGATTTTGTGTGCTTTATGCAGATCAAAATTTGCATTAAGATACAGTATTTAAATAAAAGACTGATCAGTAATTTCTCACACATTTAGTTTCCAAACATTTACCCATTGCCCTCTATGTGTTAATATACTGGCTAATATAATTTCATAGTTCACTATTTTGTAGCTGAAATGTCCTGACCCTTTACCAACAAGGGTGTTGATATGAATATTCCAGTGGTCACACTTAGCTGAGTTTTTCTCATCTGAATATTAGGCCAGCTTCCATATTCCTCAGATAAATTTTCACCAGCGGGAAGAGCTCAATTTAGTAAAGTTTACATTGACAGCTAAAATATACTAGAGAGGAACAGTAACAACATTGAGACTCCGTGACAGTTAAAAATCTGGTCCTACCCTGTGGGCCAGAAGCAGCCATGCAGGGTCTGACAGGAGACACAAGAAGCCAATTTGCCCCTCCCGTGAGCCAGCTGGTGCATGGGCTGGGAGACAGGAACCCCACCCTTTCCTCCCACCCACCCCTGGTCAGCAACCGGCTGAGCTGGTAGCAACTGAGGTACCAAAACAATTTAATGCTTGTATTGTTTGGTTGACTTTTCAGGCCTAAAACTAGTAGTCTGAGCAGCTATTCAGAGGATAACAATATACAATAGAGCAACTATGCGGGATTTCCTTCTGTCTTGTTTTTGAAATCCAACATTGTTCTCTCTGTTTTGTTCTGTTTTATTGTTTTGTTTTATTCAGTGTTCTGTTTTGATTGGTTTTACTCTGCTCTGTTTTATTTGATTTTATTATGTCTGATGGTACGGGTAGCAATTTTGAAGATAACAAGAGGCATTATGGGAGTCATTGTTGATTTACTATTAACCTGTTTTGAGGTCCTGTATCACTTTCATGGTTTTGTGTTGATTGGCTATATTCTGTTTTATTTTGTTTGGTTTTATTCCCTTTAAAATGAAATTTTAAAGACTCAGACCCTATTAATCATAGTAGTCTCAATATCTTTTTTTTAAACAGTATTTTCCTTTCTTCACCCTGTCTGATGGTCTTTGTTTTTATTCTAAGAAGCTGTACACTGCTATATTCTTACCTACTTTTGTGACCATACTCATAGTGTGTACTTGTGTGAGCACATGTATATGCACATCTGTGTGTGACTTGGTAATGATGAAAAGTCTTGAGTTCTGGTCTGAATAAAAACTCCACCAGTTCCTAACTGTATCACTCCACTACTAAACCCTGAATGATTTCATTTACTCCTATATAGAAGAGAGTAATAACAGTGGCTGCCTCTTTCAGTTGTCTGGCATAAACTGAGAATGGAACGGAAGCTCTTAGATTGCTATACAATAAACCCTACTGTTCAGTTAATTGTTGTTATTACTGTCTGCTCCTAGTTGAAGAGTCAGTGTAGATAATCACCTTCCTCCTTGAACTGACCCTAGCAGGGTGGAATTTGGATTGGACCTTGACAGGGAGAGATGACCCAAGAATATACACCATAGCATGGTCATGAAAATGTGAGAGCGCTTGGCCAGTGCAGTCAATCGCTTTAAATCTGATGTTGTCCTCTGTGCAGTGAGGTTGGCTATAGTCCACATTTATGTAGTTATTTTCCAGAAAAGAAAAGAGACTATGTGAAGACCCCTGGTCCAGTGCCTGTTCCCTAGCAGGAATGCCAGCTTCTTGCTGTCAGCCAAGCCTTCTTCTTTCTTCCTTTCTCTGCTTGGCCTCCTCCTTGGGAAGTGCCCATGTTTGGTGCTCACGCAAAACTCCCAGGGACTCACTGCACCTGAATCGTTTTCAGTTTATCGAGGTTGACACTTTTATAAAAGTGGCTTCATCATTAATTCTCTTGAAAGACTGTTGATTTACTGGAGTCGAGGATGGAACCCAGGACCTAATGCTTCCTAGATAAGTGTCACAACAGGGGGCTACTCCTCAGGCCCTAGAACAGCCATCTAAAAGGTCCCGCAGATTTCTTGAAAAGCTCTCTTTTTACTTTCCTTATTGTTTTCATTATTTCCCCCCTTGAGCAAGGATATTAGATAACTAAAACAAGTTGGATGTTAGCTTTTTAAAATATTTTGATTAAGATTTTATGTTCAGTAGTCAGTGATATGTAATTTTGGAAGTCTGAAGCCAACTTTAATTAATTTTTATAAATTTGCTAATTAAAGCAATTAAAAAGTGGGGCTTTCTCAGTGGAAAAATAATTGGAGGAGTCCTTGTGAACATTATCCTAGCGGTTTCACACCATCATAAAATGGTGCAAATTTGTGTTAAAATCAGCTAGAAACCCAAAAAAAGCAATTACAATATCAAACTCAAATTGCTTTTGAATTCATCCTTTTTAAAACAGGAGATAAAGTTTGCCTTGAGCTTCTGGAAGCTGCCGCTGCCTGCCTCCATGTTCGCGGCGGTAGTGAGGATGAGGAAGAGCATCTGAACGCGTTTGCCACCGACAGACAGCGTGATAGGTACAGCTTTAAGCTTCGCTGATGGACAAATCACTGAGTAAAACTCGCAGTGGTGGAAACAACAACGAGAAAGCCCAGGATTGCGGAAGAGAAATATGCACTGTGAACTGAACCATTCTACTGCTAACAGGGCGCCGTCCTTGGAAAAAAAAAGGATTTCCAAAATGGGAAGTCACAGAACCTTTAGAGTCAAAACGGACTTTCAGGAAACTTAACACAAAACATAATCCTCAGGAGCAGTGGAATCACAGAGCAAACGTGAAAAGAAGGAGCCCCACACAGGACTCCTTGGCAGACTTGCCTGGGGCGAAACGAGAGAACTTTGGAGTCAGACTGTCTAGATTTTAATCCTTGTTCACTGCTAAAATAGGGATAACAGAACTATCCCGAAGGATTGTTGTGAGGATTAAGTCAGTTAATGTATGTAAATCACTTAGAACAATACTCTATCCAAAATAAAGGTTAGTTATTTTTATACTGATCCTCATTTGCATTTAAAATATGAAAAAACAGTAATTTTCTCAAAACAGCCTAAAGCAATCTTCACTGTTTACCTAAGTGTTGTTATGCAACATGTAGAAGCCCAGAGGTCTGGGGAAACTGTTTCAGAACTGTTATCAAAAGCCTTAAAAATAGTGATATCTTTTGATTCTAGTAATTTTACTTTAATGAGTCTAGGATAGAAGAATGAGTAACATGCAAACAATTGTACACAAAGTACCATTATACTATTTATGATAAAAATTTAGAAAATTTAAATGTTAGAAAATAAGGTATAAGTAAAGATTATCTAAATACTTTTATAATATGGAATACTATAGAACAGTTAAAAATGTTGGCTCTTGGCTAGTTTTCATTATGAATGTTAATTATATGCAAAATGCTGATGGTATATAGTAAGTAAAATTGGCAGAATATGTGACTAGCTATAGTATGACCATGACTATTTAAAGTATATCTAGAGTATACCTTTCTAAAAGTATATAAATAAATTACTAGTGATTTCAAAAGGTTGGAAGAGGGGCTAACGAACTTTCCCTGTAAAGGCTCAGGCAATTGATACCTTAGGCCTTGTGGACCATACAGTTAGTCTCTGCTATACCACTCACCTCTGCCCTTGAGGAAATCAGCCAGCGTTAACAGTGAACAAATGGGTCAAACATTTTTCTTTACAAAACAACAGATGGTAAACCTGTTGGCTATAATATGCCCACCCTTGGGTTAGATTTATCAGTGGATTTTTTAAAATAAATTTTTCCTAATTTTCTAAATTGTCTTCAAAAATAAAAGCATAAATTACTTTCATAATGTAAAATTAGAACAGTAAGTGCTATCAAAAAAAGTGCCTTTTGTTATAAAGGCTACAAAACACCATGGGTAGACGGAAAGTGGCTCCAGTAGACGTCTCTCCTTACACGTGTGTACCAGGTGCCCTGGGCTGTGGGTTTGTTTCTTCGTTAGATGTGTATGTCGAAGGCAGCATGATGGTACTACAGTTCCGCCTTTGTGGCCAGGATGGGCGCCCTGATAAAAGAGGCCCTCAGGAAACTGCTTTGCCCTTTTACATCATGGGAAGATGTACCATCCATGGGCCGAGAAATGGAGTCTGCTAACAAACTTGTCTTCAACTCCCAGCTTCTAGACCTGTGAGAAATATGTTTCTGATCTTTCTGGGCTACCTAGTTTATCGTATTTTGTTGTGATAGCCTTCATGGACTCAGAGATTTGGTCAAGTCAAAAAGACATGTTGAAAAATAAAAGCCTAAGTACTTGGTACTAAGTACCAGGCAGGTACCTCCTGCTAAGGCAGGAGAATCACAAATTCAATTCTCGCTTGGTCATTTCAGTGATTTAGAAAGACCAAGATTCTGTCTCAAAATAAAATAAAAAGGTCTGGGGCTGTAATTCAGTGTGGAGGACCTGGATTCAATCCCCAGTACCACTGAAAATGAAGTAAAAAAAAAAAAATAAGCCTCTAGTGGTTTCAAGTCACATTTAAATTTCAAATTATTTGACCTGGACCATAAGACTGAAAAGACCTGGTCTCTGGTTATGTCTCAGAACTTACTTCCTACCAGTCTTTCTCTGGGTTCCTTGTTTTAGCCACATGGGCACTGGCACGGGCATCGGGGCTTACGTTTAACACACACTTGTGCAAAAAGACAGTATTGTGAATCATATTCATCTGCAAGTTCTAAGGTCTTAGAAACAATCTTTAGATTTATTCAATCACCGAATTCTTTAAAAAAGTACGTATTTGTGTTACATAAATAAAATATTACATAATTTGATTCTGTTTTCTGTATTTTTATTCAATTGTTTTTCTTTTTGAGACAGGGTTTGACTACGTAGCCCAGGCTGGCCTCACACTTGTAGTGATCCTCCTGCCTCAGTTGATGCCTAATGCTGGGATTACAGGCATATGCCACCACACCCAGCCTCACAATATTTTCCACTTTCCTCTACCCGCCCTTCAACCCCTCCTCCCCTCAAATATTTGTTAATGTGTGGCAACAGGCTACAATTCCACACTATGGAAGAAGATTTTTGATAGAACACAGCCTGAGCAACTTCAAGGAACCTTCAAGAGATCTCAGATAAACTCACATTTTATTTTGAATTTAAAAGGGCTAATTTTAAAACTTTTTTTTTAATGGTACTAGGGACTGAATTTGGAGCCTTTGTACTGTTAGCTCTTTCCCCAGGCTTGCTTGCTTGCTTGCTTGCTTGCTTTCTTTTCATTTTGAGATGCGCTCTTTCTAAATCTCTAAATTGCCCCTGCTAGAGTCAAATTTGCAATCCTCCTGACTCAGCTTCCCAGAGTGCTGGGATTACAGGCATGTATTATCATATCTGGTTATAAAAGGCTAAAATTTATAAAGAGAAAAACACTATTTTCTTTCTATCTTCCCCTTTGTTCATGTACTCAGCAACATACAGTGTATTTATCAAACTTGACATTTGCTAAGCGGGTTGAAAGGGGCTATCTCACCAGTGATATAGCTCTCTCATCAGTAGAGAGCTCGCCTAGCATGTACGAGGTCCTGGGTTCCAACTCCAGCACTCCACCATATACAAAGCAAAGCGTGTCTTCATGACTTTAATTTTTGTCTTACTATGAGAGAGTTTAAGCACATTTTAATGTTCCTAAATCATTTATTTTCTAATCTATGACCTATGTTCATGACCTTTGTTATTTAATTATTCCTTAGTTGAATTTTCCCTTTGTCTAAGTTGACTTTTGATATGTTATAGAAGATATTGGCTTTTGTGCTGCTAATAATTTCTGTTTTTAAATGTTATCCTTTAGTTTTTTACTTTTGTGGGGTTGGGGCTTGAACCCACAGCCTTGTACATGCTACACATTGAGCGATACCCCACTCCACCATTGAGCTACACTCCAAGTCTTACTCATGGATTTTTTGCTGTGCACAAATTTGAAAATTTTCTCCAGTTAAATAGATGGTTTCTATAGGTCTTTTGAAATTTATGTCAGGCTTTGCAAGACCTTCCCTACTCTAAGATTGCAAAGCAAAAAAATGAAGATAAATCCCTAGAGGTGTTTTCAAGTAGTTTTACAAATTATTTTCCCCCTTTGATCTTTGCTTCCTCTGAGATTTATTTTGTAATATGGACAATAGCAGGAAACATACACCTGGACTCTCCTGCTAGTTTATGCAGCAAGGCTCTATCACTGGTGAAAAATGCCGCCTAGGTTCTTGAAGCAGGGGACCTTGAACTCAAGGAACTCAAAAAATTGTAAAGGCATCCAACAAAATTAGTTTTTTATCAAACAATGTTAATATGTGGCAATACAGTCAGTCATTTAGACCGGTATTTTCTGAATTTTAATCACTTGAATACAAAATCATTTAATACTTACTGAATTTCCTATATTAATTCCTACTGTTTTCTTAATATCTCAATTATTCCCAATATAGAAATAATTTTATTTAAAGAGATAACTTTGGATCATAATTTTACATTTTAACTAAATATTCGGAAAAGTACTGAAATATTGAAATTACTTTTTCCTTACATACCACTAATACAATCTAATTTATTACTTTGGAAAACAAAGATCTAGTTAGAGCTGAATATACTGAAGTTTAGAGCTCCCTCAACTAAAAAGTTGAGATGACTAACAGAAGTTTTGAGTTTTTATATTTGATAACATTGTGTCTCTGTGTGTGTGTGTGTGTGTTATGACATCATAAATGCTATAAAAAGTTCATGCCAGCTTCTGCCATATCATTTAATGTTTCAGTGGATGACAATGAAATCTGAATTATAACTGGTTTGGTAAACCCTATTCCAAACAACCTACTTTTTTATGAAAGCAAAAAAAAGTAGAAAAGTTCACGTTGTCTGCAACACTAAATGTGCACTTGCTCCCATTGCAGATAAAATTTATCTATTGCATATTAAAACATCTTCCACCAAATCAGAGAATGAGCTAGAACTGAGGGAGAATCACAAGGAGTATTCTATTTTGTCTAATCAAAAAAGAATAAAAGATAGCTTCCACATTGAATTCAGGTAGGGCAGCCTTTTGGTTTTGTCTTGTGCAGCTGATGCTGGAACTCAGGACCGGACTCCAGCATAGGCGAGGGCAGCTCCACTGAGCAGCAGCCCAGTAAACAGTTCCATTGAGCACGGCTGGGGTGGTGGGAGGGTCCAACCAGCTCCCAAGACCTTGACAATAAAACGTCTGCTGAAGGTAAATTCTTTGAACCATATATTTACACTGTGTGCTACTCTCAAAACAGGTGATTCTTACAATCTCGTATTTACAAGAAGGATGCAGTGATTCGTGAGGTCACCTGCAGCAAGGCACTGCAAAGCTTCCTGGAGAACAAGGCCACCAAGGATGGGACAGAGGAGCTCGGGCAGGTACCATTCGAGCTCCACCCAGCCCCTGAGCGCAGAAGGAATGCCGCTGTATCGCTCTGGGTCTCTGGAGCAGGACAATGGTCCTTGTGTGAGTGGCAACTGATGATGTAAAACGTCTTGGACATCGTGTAGAATGCGCTCAGGACACAGTGGTGTCTTGTCTTATTATCTCACCAACGGTGAGACAACCATAGCTAGTTTTAGTGGCTGTTGTATTTACTATGTACAAGGTGTCCCAGAAACATCATTCATCTATGCTTCACGACACGGTCTCCCCTATATCAGAGACGAGCAAATCAAGTCTAAAGTAATCTTGCCAAGTCACACAGCTAGAAAGCAGTAACAGCACCAGCCAAACCCAGTCCTTTAAAAAAGCCAGGCTCTCCCCGGTGAAATCACGATGCTTTCCTAATCAGCCCACATCCTTCCACCTCCCCACAGTGCCTCTTGTTCTTTTGTGTTGGCCAGAAAACCCAAGCAGAAGAGAACACTGTGCACCTCACAAGTAACCTGTTACCTAGAAATAGGAGAACAGTTCAAAGGGTTTAGTTTGGCTTTCACCTAAGAGGGACGATAATAAGGCTTGGAATAATTACAAAAAAAAAAAAAAGCAGGAGCCATATAAAACCAACATCTCAAAACAAAAAGTCTGACTGTAGCAACAATAAGCAGCCTACCACTCCAGCTACTTATTCAGCATGAATGGGGGTGCAGAGCTCTGTCTTAGTTCCCTGCACCCCAACTCCCCCAGCCCTGCCATTCAGTTGAAATAATTCATGCAGTTTGGAATGAAAAGAAACAAACAACATTTGCAGGACTCCATTTCATAAATCCCCCTACAGCGCAGTGATTGGCAGCTCACTGCATTTCGTATAGCACGTTTCGCATCCCTGGGGTGAGCCAAACGGTTGCATTAATGTAAAACATGAGACTATCAAATGAAATGTTTATGGAGATTTTTCTACAGCTGTTACCTAGAAGCCCTTCCTCCATAGAAGTGTTGCCAGGATTCCCTGGAATTACACAGAAACATCCTTCTAATTAGAGCCATCAAGTAAGAAGATTTCGTTAGCATCTGTCATAAGGTGGTGATGTCATATCCTGAAGATGATTCGCAGATAGTGTGAGGAAACACATGATCAAGAGCTACAGAAGAGTAGTTAGTCAGATGGAGAGTTACTCCAATGCTGTGTACAGTGAGGAGGCCTGAGAGGCAGATTGACTTCGGTTCTCAATTCTGATTCACATCCTATCAAATAAAGAACCTTCAGAGAAATGGGGAGGGGGGTGTGCAGCTATACAGATGAAGTGAAATAACGACCACATATAAAGCAATAGCAAACTCTGTGGCACTTAGAAAGTAGTCAACAAATGTTAATTCTTCTTTTGCATCCAAACAGTCTCAATATGGTGATTTTTACTTATTTATTTGCTTTCTAATCAAACAAAAGTTAACAGGGAACATACTATGAAGAGAGCAAAGTATTCAGATAATTCTTGTAGCAAAGCATTTTGTATTATAGGTGCATTTAATTTACAGTTGAATTTTCTTTGCATAACATAGGATCACATAACCTAGACTGTAATAAAATTTCAATGGGGGCTCTATTTTATAATTCTCATGAATATTGCCACCAAAGTAAACTTGAGCTGTGCATTAATTTCCATTTTATTATGTTTATAACTTTTAACATTCAAAAAAGTATCCAAAATGTTATATCAATTTATGTTTTAAAAGTTACTATAAGTTATAATGTATAACTTGCTCATATAAGATATAACTTACAAAAGAATAATGAAACAGTGATAATAGTGTTAACTAAGATATAGAGATGCTTATGTGCCAGGGATCCGATATGTTCATTTTTAGTATTTTCCCTCATTAAATCCACCCAACAATCAACCAGAAGGGTGTTACTATTACTTTATTTTACAGATGAGAAAACTGAGGCACAGAGAAGTTATATCCCAGATCTAGAGTAGATATGCAGAGAAGGAGCTACAGAGGCGAAGAAAAAGAAATTGTAAGTTGTCCTTTACACAATTTTAGTCTCTATTTAAGCAAATCTGAGGCTATTTGGTATTTCCTTGTCCCTTGGAGTTGCTTGTGCTGTTGCCCTGTCAGAATGATCTCTATAACACTTTGGTCCTGCCTCTGGTTTCCACAGGATGCTCTTCTTCTAATCAGTGTTTGGATGAAAAATAAACAGAACAGAATTGAACACTGGGTGGTGCATTTATTTTTCCGAGGGGTTGAAAATTGAATCCAGGACCTCATGCACGCCAGGCAAGTGCTCTATCACTGAGCTCCTGACCTATTCTTAATGCACAGTATAATACTTTATTTTATCTGGTAATACCACATCTCTACCACCACCACCACCATCATTATTACTTCAGTACAGAAGATTGAACCTATTGCCTTTGCAGTAAGCTACATCCCCAGTTCTGTCTCTCTCTTTTTAAATTTCAAAATAGCATCTGCATCTTATCACTAAGTTGCTTAGGTTGGGCTCAAAATTGTAATCTTCCTGTCTCAGCCTCCCAGAATGCTGAGATTACAGGCTTGCATCATCACAGTCAGCTCGATACACCTAAATATTTAAAAAGCCTTCGGAAGACTGAATAATTCTAAAAGTTAGTTCCAAGACCCTTGGCAGAGGCTTTGTATGAGAAGATAAGGAAGCTAATGGTAGAGTGCTTGTTATGTCACATGTGGTTCTGATGTGGTCTATAGAGGTGAATAAGACGTAATCCCACTTGAATGAGGTCCTTGTCTTGGCATCATGAGCTATTTAGTTTCCTGAAATCCCCCACTGGATGAATATATCTGCATCTGTACTATTTGGAAAATGACCTGTTCATAGGTTCCAACTATTCCTCAACAGCAACTGCCAGTCAGTGTCAAATTTGGCATCAGCACACTACAATTTCAATTAAGTGGCACACCATTTAAATATGCACATAAATAAATTGCATGAAAAATTATGGAGCGAGAGTAGAATGATCTAACAATAATGCACGTCAAACTTATGGTAAATACCTATCATGACAAATTTCCTTGACATTCTTCCTTCTGGTGAAAATATATACAGTAATACTTCTATTAAGGATGCTTTTAACAATAAACTTTGGTGGCAGCAGCATGTTGTACAACAAAGGAGGGGTGGAGAGAGCTTTGGGGGTTCCTTATTTTATCACACTTTAATAGGACACAGAACTCAACTGCTAAGTGTGTATGTGACTGTGGATTTTGGTCTTCCAAACCATGTGGAGGAGATTCTTTTCATTCTTAAGAGATCTTTTTTTTATTACTTTAAAGAGGATAAAACAAAAGAGAACAAATAAAACAATGGGAATGATTGATTTCAAAAGCAAGACAGTAGGAAATCAACCATAGTTACTGTAATACACACTGTTCATCCTCTAAATAGATACTCAGACCACCAGAAACAGGCGTGCAAAGTCAATCAAACAGCACAAGCACTAAATTGTTTCTTTGCTTCATTTGCCATCATCTCGGAAACTTCAGGTGTGTGGCTTCTAAGTTCCTCTATATCTAGGTCTTTTGGACTTGTTCTGGGTACAATATAGGTATGCAAAATTAATTAAGCAATATAAGCACTAAATTGTCCTTTTACTTCAGTTGCTATCATTTCAGAAACCTCAGGTGTGTGACTTCTAGTTGATTTTGTATCTGCGTCTTCTGGACTTGTACTGGGTGGGCTGGAGGTCTGGGACTGCACCCTGCTCCTTCCTCTTGACATTTTCCTGTACTCCTCCAAGTCAGTCAGTTGCTGAGTCCTGGGTGTTTCCTGCATTGGCTACCCCGTGATGCCGGGGACTGGGCCAGGCTCCAATCCGAGGTTCCTGGGGTGGTGGCCGAGAGGTGTGGGGCAGCAGCTCAACAATGGTCCCCTGCTGGCGCAGAACCCTGGGGGCGTGGCTTCCTCTTGTCCCGCCCACCAGAACAGGCTCACCAGGGGGCGTGGTTTCTTCTCCTCCAGGCCAGCTGCAGCTGGCTCACCAGGGGGCATGGCTTCCTCGTGGGGCCGTCTCCTGGGGAGTGGGGGCGCGGCCTCTTCTCCTATCCAGGGCAGTGAGCTTACGGACCCCTGGCAGGCCCACTGTGGGGCATGGCCTCCCTTTCTCCAGGCCTGAGGCGGCGGTTTCATCAGCATGCAAGTTGTTTCTAATGAACTGACCGTTACAATCCTAAAGTTCTGAAATGGCCAGCAGACCATAGAAAGATACCACTTTAGGCTCCTGCTTGAAGCCAACAGCTTCAGAAACCTGCCGGCTTTGATTCAGGTCATCTCTCAAGAGATCTTAAGGAGCTAAAGGTTAAGGAGCGTTCCTGTGAGACAGGTCACTCCGGAGAATCGGTGTGCATTTTAGCGAGGCTCCTCCCATATTTTATCCTGGAAAAATTTCCATATGAGACGGTGTCCTCTTCTGCTAGTGGCTGCCACCCACTCAGATGTGAGGACGCAAGATCTGTGCAAACTCACGTGTGTGACTACAGACTAGTGAGAATCTCTTCATGCCTCCAATGTTTGCTCTGTAAGTCAAGGACGACATTAGAACCTACCTCACTAGGTGGGCAGAGTGCTGTCTGCTATTCGTGGGTCGTGAGGTTGAAAGAAAGCATACTTTGGAATGGAATATATCCGAACTCAAATCCTAGATTTGTCAGGTCTTGTGACCTTGGGCAGATTATTATATTTCTCTAAACTGTAATTTCTGTACTTGAAAAATTGGAAAAGTTCCTCTATCTCTCAGGGTAGATGTGAGATTAAAAATTAATATTTGAAAATGATATAGACCATGTTAAATCGTCCGCTAGTGGCAGTTGTTTTGAATTAAACCCACATGTCTGCTATGTTTAAGGCCTTGTGATGTGTGGTAAAAGGCATGTGTATAATAACAGAGAGTGTTATCATACTACTGCATTATTCATTATATATAATCTTATCCTGTGGTATTTCCTGCCACAAATATATACTACCTCAAACTAGTTGGAGAATAAAGTGTTTAATTCATCAGTTATCATATGGCTTATCCTGACATTGATCCCATCAGTTATATACAGATGTGAGAATTATTTTCTTCTAAATTATCTCACATCTGACTTATATGCAAAATATATTTTGAATTTTTCTATTAGTAGATGCAATACCCATACATCATGTACAGTTTGCTTATTTGTAATCATATTTTTAAAAAATGCCTTTATTTTATAGTATGCAGAACATATATTTTTGAATACATAATCTATGTATTTATATATAAGTGTACAATATAAAAAATAATAAAACAAGTATCATGTGTCTTCCACTCTACTTGGGACACAGAAGCTCCTCTATTTGTCATAGTCCCCTCTCCTTAGAAAAGAGTAACCACTTGTTTGATTTAACCTCATCAACTTGAAAATTATTTGATGAAAGGGAAAATGGTTTGTCCATCTCTGTATTTCTTTACAGCTTCTAGCATATATAAAAAACAACCAGAGGAACAAATTCTGTACACATTCAGTCTCTCTGGAACTCAGTTTCTTATCTGTGAAACAGGTTATAATATATTTTACAAGGAATATTTTAAACAGGCAGTGAATTCACATTTTCAAAAATATTTTTGTTTTTTTTGGTACTGGGGACCAAGCTCATGATCTTACGCTTGCCAGGTAGGCACTTGTGTCACTGAGCTAAATCCCCAACCTTCAAAAATATTTTTTATAGTGCCCACCGAATGTAGCTGTTCATCAAATATTAGGTTCCTTCCTTCTCATTGCTTTAAGCCATATCAGAAAACCTTGAAATTCACATCTAATAACTTTATTAAGTTGAGTTGATCAATTTTTGCCTAGTATTCATAGCATCCTGCTAGTTCTAGGTAGGTACAATGAATAATACCATAGTTCTCTAATTTGTTGCTTCTCAGGAAATTCTTAGGAAAGGTTGCATGGCAATGGCATTATGAATTATTTTGCAATAAACTAGACTTTGGTCTCTCAGTCTCTTAACAGACAAACTATTGTGATTATGCTTTTTATTCTTATACAACATTCCATGTCTTCTAAAGTCATCATTGCATGTATCTAACACAGATAAAAAACCACACCAGAAAAACTCTTCAATAAGAGACACTGCTCATAAGGATGGTCAGAAATTACAGATAATTTTTAGACACTGTGTCTCTAATATTGTGCTTGTTGTCCAATGCCATGCTACTTATGCTTGGTCTAAGATTATTTGGTGTTCTATTTCCCAAAGAAGTAACCATAATTTATGCATGTCAATGAATGTAATAGCCTATACATCTTTTTTCTTTTTTTTTAAATTTTATTTAAAGAGAGAAAAAAAAGCAATACAGAAAAAAGGGTAGAAACAATACAAAATCTCAAAAAAAAAAAAACATAAATCACTAGTTGACAAACCACATACTGTCCTCCCAGAAATAGCTGTTCATGTTACAAAATTAAGGCATACAAAGTGAACACACAGTGAGGATGCAAACAGTTACAAAAAACCAGGATGGAATAAAGCCAATTGAGACAGTATAGTGAAGTTGGTACAGAACATCACAGCAGGTCACCAGGACAACAGTAACAGGCAACACTGTATATCTCAGTTTCTTCACAATAGTTGTTCTTCTACTAGGTAGAGCAAAATCAAAGAAATACACAACATTATAGAACACATCAACACAGAGTATTGAATAGAGCAACACCATTAATCAGGACAAAGCAAAACGGCGATAAAAATATCTGCCTTCAGAGATAGTAGAAGGAAACTCCGCCGACTTGCTGTACCAAATATGGTCATCTACTAAGAGATACCTAGATCCCTGGATCCCAATTGTTAACGGGGGTGGGGTGGGGGAGATGTGGTATGTTTGATTCTAAGCCCGCGCCCCGGTAAGCAGCAGGCTGCTTACTGGTTGGCTCGGCGCCCTAAGTTCCAACATGGTGCGGATCTCAGGAAATGCTCTTGCTTCTGGTTTCCCCGCCCTGGGGTGGCCGCGGCTTGCCAGACCACAGTCACTTACCAGGGCGGAAGGCTGCTTACTGGTTCAGCCTATACATCTTGACTGCTCCTGGCAATTCTTTAGGATAGTCATTGATATCAACTTTGAGAAACATTAATGTCAAGCAGTTAGGAATATTTCACAGAGAAGCAAGAGGCAAAATGCTTTGTTCTAATCTGGTAGGAAAATATGTATTAGAGGCATATTAGTGATTTATAGTGTTATCATTTGATTCTAAATTTTCTGTAAAAAGAATCCAAGGAGTAGGAAAGTTTTACACAGTAAAAGAAATTCATTTCTATAAACCATTCTTGTATCCAAATATTTAGATTATACAATATAAATTCCCTTAACATAAGTTATTCAGTATAGTTCTGGAAGTCCTAGCTCAAGCAAACAGGCAAAAGAAAGAAGTAAAGTAAATTGGAGAAGAGGAGGTCAAATTGTTAGTTTGCAGATACGATTTTATATATAGAAAACTCCAAACTCCACCAAGAAAATAGAACTAATAAACTCAGCAAATTGTAGAATACAAAAATCAACACAAAAATCAATAGTGATACTTTATGCCAATGGTGAATTATCTGAACTAGAAATCAAGAAAGCAATTCTATTTACAAAAGCTACAAGAAATAATAAAATAACCGGGAATAAATTTAACTTAGAAGAGCCAATATCTCTACAGAGAAAATTATTAAAAATCATTGAGAAAAATGGGGATGACTCCCAAAATTGGAAAGATACCCTATGTTCATTGGTTAAAAGAATCAATATTGTTAAACTATCCATACTAGTGAAGTGTTTCAAGTTCAATGCAATCCCTATCAATATATCAATGATGGATATCATTGGTGGAACTAGAAAAATAATCATAAAACTTATATCAAACTACAAAGAGAAAACCCTGAATAGCCAAAAGCACTTGAACAAAAAGGGAGGCATTGTACTCCCTGACTTACAATGCAGGAGGCATTGTACTCCCTGACTTCAAAATACACTACAAAGCTGTAGTAATTGAAACAGTATGACATTAGTATAAAAATACATATACCAGTGGAATAAAATAGAGAGTTTACAAGTAAACCTGCATATTTACAACCAAATGACTTTTGACAAAGGCATAAATCAAAAAAAGGAAAATATTTCAATGAATGGTGCTGGAAGCCAGTGAGTGCTCTTATCAATCAGGACAAGGGGATATACACACATAGACAAATGAACTACAATCTTATGTCTCCCCAGCTACAAAAATCAACTCAAAATGGACTAAAGATGTAAATGTAAGACCTAAAATTATGAAGTAAGTAGAAGAAAACATAGTGAAGTACTCTTCTGCTCTGTTTCCTGGCTACCATGAACTAGGCAGTTTTCCTCTGCCGCACGTCTCTGCCTTGATGTTTCTGCCTTGGAGCTGTTAACCATGGGGGGAGATCATGACCAAATCAACCCCCTCCTCCTGTATGCTGTTGGTGTCAGGCATTGTGCTCAGCAATAGGAAATCTGACTAATACAAGAGACAACCTAAATGACGAGAGAAAATATTTATACACTATATATATATGACAAGGAGCTGACAAAGTCTGAAAACTCCAAAGCACACAACAAATAACCCAATTAATGAAGGGCAATCAATCTAAATAGAAACGTCTCAAAAGAAAGCATACAAATAGCCAACAGATCAAGAAAAGAAATGCCCAGTATTACTAGGCAATTACCAGGGAAATGCAAATCAAAACTACAGTGAGCTATTACCTCATTCCAGTAAGAAGGGTTATTATGAAAAAAAAAAAACCTAAAGATAAAAAGTACTGGTATAGCTTTGAAGAAAAGGGAACATTTGTACACTGTTGGTGGGAATGTAAATTGGTATAACCATTATTGAAAGCCTGGAGGTTCTTTTAAAAATTAAAAGTAGAAGTATCATGAGATATAGCAGCCACACCACCGGGTGTAACTTTCCTATACCTTACATCTGCAGTGTAAAAGAGGAGAGTTTTATTTTGGCTCACATCTTTTTGTGAATTTAGTTCATGGTCATCTGACTCCAAGGCAGAAACAGCATTGCAGAGGAAAGGTGTTTATCCAATGCCAGCCAGGAGGGAGGGGGGAGATAGGGGAAGGCAGGAAGAGGGAGAGAGGAGGAGGAGGAGAAGGAGGAGGAGGAAGAGGAGGAGGAGGAGCAGAAGGAGAAGAAAGAGGAGGAGGAGGAGGAGAAGGAGAAGGAGAAGGAGAAGGAGAAGGAGAAGGAGAAGGAGAAGAAGAAGAAGAAGAAAGAAGAAGAAGAAGAAGAAGAAGAAGAAGAAGAAGAAGAAGAAGAAGAAGAAGAAGAAGAAGACAAACAGAGAGCCAGCAATCCAGCCAGCCAGACAGAGAGACAGAGAGAGTGAATGTGCCAGGGAGACATAACCCTTAACAGCAGGCCCCTCATGATGTACTCTTTGACTAGGTCCCAGCTCCTAACAGCATAGTTAGGTGCTGGATGAAGCGACTGATGATTACAGCACCCCCATGATCCAATCACCTTTGAAGCACAAGACTTCTAAGGGACATTTTAGATCAAAACCGTAACAGATCCAAAGAAAATTAAATCAGTATGTTGAAGAGATACCCCATATTGATTGGAGCAATTGCAAGAAATGGAAAAACTCTAAGTGTCCAATAACTGATGAATGAATAAAGAAAATGAGGCATACATAATGGAATACTGTTTAGTCACAAAAAGAATGAGATCTTTTTGAAGCAACCTGAATGGAGATTAGTATGGTAGGTGAAATAAGTCAGGAATGGAAACACAAGCACCACATGACCACACTCATATGTGGAATAAAAAAATACCGATCTCATAGAAGATAAAAGTAGAATAGTGGCTGCCACAGGTGAGACCGTGGTGGGGGAGATGGATGTGTGGGTGTTGTTACAGTTAAATAGGAGGAAAAGGTTCTGGTATGCTATTGAACAGTAGCATAAACAAAATTATAAAAAATAACTGTCCAATAAAACACACCCAAGGATCAATAGAGCAGATTAAAAGATGCAGAAACAACTTCAAACACACTTGGCCACCTTATCTTTGACAAAGGAGCCAAATGCATTCACTGAAAGAAAACCTGTTTAATAAATGGTGCTGGAAAAATCTGCTTTCCACAGGGCAATGACTAAAACTAGGCACATGTATACTATCATGCACTAAACTAAAATCAAAACGATTGAAGATCTAAATATTAAAACAGTAACACTAAATCTTCTGGAAGAGAGAGCAGGCAGAACTCTTAAAGACACAGGTGTAGGCAAAGACTTCATGAACAAAACCCCAACCATAGGGAAAATACTACAAAGAATCAACAACTGGGATCTCATCTTATTAAAAAGCTTTTACACAGCAAAAGAAATCATCAACAGAGTGAAAAGACAACCCAGAGTGGAAAAAAATTTTAGTCAGCTGTTCTTCAGACAATGGATTCATATGTAGAACATATAAAGAATTGAAAAAAAAATCAGACCCCCTAAATATAAAGACCTAATCCAAAAATGGGCATCTGAAATGAAGAGACACTTTTCAGGAGGACTACAAATGGCAAATAAATACATGAAAAAATGTTCAGCATCACTGATCATCTGAGTGATGCATATTAGAATAGTGGTAAGATTCCATCTCATTCCAAAAAGAAAGGCTATTACTCACAAATCAACCAATAACAAATGCTAGTGGGGCTGTGGGAATAAAGGAACCCTTCTCCACTGTTGGTAGAAGTGTAGACTGGTGCAACCACTATGGAAATCAGCATGGAGACTCCTCAAAACACCAGGACACTAGGATGTTCCATTTGACCAGCTAGTCCCCTTCATGATATCTTCCCAAAGGAATTAAAAGCATCATACCACAGTGATACATACACAATCATGTTTATAGCAGCACAGTTTATAATACCTAAATCCTGGAAACAGCCCAAATGCACATCAGCTGACAAATGATGAAAAAAGATGTGGTTTTTTTATGCAATGGAATACCACTTGGCCATAAAAAGGGCAAACTTGAGTTCTTGATATAAATATGTTTAACTGGATTTGAACATTACATGATACATATATATTACATGATACATATATGTATCAAATCCTTACATAGTATCCCATTATATGTACAATTCTGATGTTTTTAACGTATTAATTAAAATAAATTTAATGCTAAAAATCTTATTCACTGTATAATTTTCAAAATACAAGTCGGGAACAGATACGTGGACTCATTACAAAACAAAACAAAACACAAAACTGCCTGAAAAACCAAAGCATAACCAACAACAAATAATTAATCCATATTATTTGGTCAGTCTGCCAAAGCTCTTAGAAGGAAGAAATACAAGAATCAGCATCCAAGCAAATAACAAAAGTCTAGAGGGCTCTTCATGAGTGATGATTTCAATTGGCTGAAACTCCAGCACAATTCCAGAGGCCCCTAGCAGGCCACTCATAAGCATACATACTGGACAGGCTTCACAGGAAGAACTGAGCAAGACAGATGGTGTCTGTCCCACAGATGCCTTGAAGGAAGATAGTGAAAGGCTTTGACCCAACAGGAAACGACCAAAGTACATACACACATATATGGCCCCTGACCTGACCACCCATCCATCCATCTATCCATATCTTTCACTGTCAACCTATCCTAAACTACCAACTTTTAATGAACACTACAGGTCCAAAAATGTTCCACAAAAGAACTATCTGAGGAACAAGTGCCCCCTACGGGATTAATAATACATATGGTCAGTTCCTTTTTTCCACAAATGCATCTGGAAATTCAAAATCATTCATGAGTATTCATGGAAAATTACATTCGATTTAGCTTTATTAAACAGTCACTGGAAGAAACCTTATGCAATCATTCAGAAGGGGAAAAAGAAATGGATTCTTTACTTAAATGGAAAAAATCATGGTTATACTGTATAGACTTACATTTTCTAAAAGAGCAGGAAACAAATATGAAAAATAAATACAATCTATAGAGCACTAGAGAGGACACTTTTAGTACAATTGACTAACCTGGCCAGAAATCATAGGATACCTATTTCATAAATAATAAAATTTCACTCAGATATTGCTTACTATTTGCTAATGTTGTCTCTGAACTTTCAGGTCAGCAACATAAATTATATTAAGATTTGCTTTAGGTACAAAATTCTGTCAAAATGCCATAAAATTAGATCATGTAAAACAATCAACAACAAATAGCAGACAGGGAGGAAAGAGCAACATTTAAATAGAAGGCCATCAATTTTCCATGAACTAGAGTAATAGCTTCTATTTTATCATATTTTTACAGTTTCCTTGATAGAAATGTAAGATTAGGAGCAAGACCCTTATTTCAGAACACGTGGACACTGGACAGTATTTTTCTCTCAAGATAAGGTCATCTCCTGACTTCTGAAAGATTATTTTGACCATCATCTTGCTGTTCTCAAATAAATCTTATTCTTCTTCTGAAAGGAGACCAATTCTTGCATGGAGTCCTCAGTTACATGTTATCCATGGCACAAATTATACTGAGAAAATGAAGTTCAGACTAGTGTGTCTGAATTATATCTCAAAGCAAGCCATAGAAAAGCTGATCTTCAGGGTTCCATTATTTTAAATCCTGTTTCATTCAACTGCCCAATTCATGGAAATCATAGCACGATCCGAAAAGTAAAGGCATAAGTTAATTTTTGGTTTTGATTTTTTTATTTTTATAGGAAAATAGGGTCCCCCAATACTGTGTGTGTTACAGTAAAAAAATAGATCAAAATATATTCTTTTTAGAGGAAAAAAGCACATCTTTAAAAAGCACATATAAGAGCTGGGAATGGTGGTGTATGCCTGTAATTCCAGCTTCTGGATTGCACTGCACATTTACTGCGCAAAAAATTCTGTGCTACTTATGGAAGAAACAAAAATACATACATTGCAAAAACTCACTGGGAATTAAAATACAATGGAGCAGGGCTTCGGATGTAGCTCAATGGGAGGGGTTGCTTAGCAGGTGCAATGTTCTGGGTTCAAACAGAAGCACTGACGAAAAATATCTAATGAATTTCTCTGGAGAAAAAATGAATGATACTTAGAATCTTCTTTTTGCAAAATTTCAGAGTTCCCATAGTAGTTTTTTTTTTTTTTTTGGCCTTTGATTCTTGCTACAGGTATGAGTACACATCCCTTTTTGAATCTCAAGCATCTAGAACTTAAGTGAACTGAATTGTAGTTTACTTTCTTCTCCATATCTGCTGACTTGCTTTGTTGTCCTGAGTGCATGGTCTTCAAGGAAGCAAAGCAGGTAGCACAGTTGCGTTTCTTCATTCCCTTGATTTTTTTTTCTCTCTGATAGCCAGTCTTTCTGTTAACATTTTACTCTTTGTTTTTCAAACAAACAAAAGACCAACACCAACGACTAAAAACTATCCCCTACTTACAGGGTGACACAATTTATAACTTCCAAACAAACGAAGAATTTATAACTTCCTTAGAAATGTTTTCTACATTTTTCATCTCTATTTTTTATTTTTTCAAACTCATAATACATGGCAACTCATATGAAAATCATCCTTCTAATGAACTAATTTTAGTTTTGGTTATAATTTATGTTTGATCATAAAAGTTTTCCTTGGGTTCCTACTAAGAACCGAGTGGTATGGTAATGAGAGAAAATGCCGAAGGAAAACAAAGAAATGCCCCTAAAGTGTATATGCACAAGAGGCAGGAGAGTGGAATGTGACAGAGGAGGTCTTTGAAGAATGAGTAGTAGTTAAGGAGGAAGATAAAGGGGTTGAGGAATATTGCTGTTATGATCATCTACATGTTCTCCCCAAATCTCACGCAGTCTCAGTTATAGGTCAGAGGTGGCTGGATCCAGGGAGTGTGATCATGGGATTAAGTGTGCAATGCTAGGATTAAGGGTGCCCCTCTGCTAGGTGTGGATGCTACCTGCCCTAAGGGCATGTAGTTTGGGTAGAATACAAGGGAAAGGGGGCTGCTGCTGTCACTTGCTGCTTGCTTATTTTGCTGCCTTCTGCCTGCCATTAACTGTTTCTCCTCTGTGATGCCCCTCTGCCATGCCACCCTATTGGAGCCAGCTGATTATGGACTGAAACCTCCACAAACTGTGGGCTAAATAAACCTTTCCTCCTTTAACCTTAGGTGTTGGGTATTTTTTCTCAATAATGGGAAAAGTAACTAAAACAACTAGAGTATCTGGAAAAGCAAAACCTGAAAGCCCAGGTAGACCTTTGTCTAGCATGTGCTTAGTAGAGAAATGGCAGGTGATACTTAAAATCTCAATGAAACTGTACCTCTTCTCTCTCCCACCCATTGCACTCCTATAATAAATATTTCAGTTTTATTTTAACTCCAAAAAACAGTTACTGAAAGGATACGATATGGAGTAATAACATTTGGTAGGACTCCTTTACTGTTTGTTATATTCAATTACACTTATAAAGGGAAGAAAATAAGAAGCTAGTGACATATTAAAAATCCAAAATGACTGAAGTAAAGGGCTCACAGATCACAAGGTGTCTTACTTTTAAGTACCTATCCTTCTTGCTTAAGAAATTTCGTGCACTTGTTTGGATAATAGAGGCAAACGATTTGTTAGACACTGGATTTATAATATCATAGGATTAAATCCTTAACCTATATTCAGAAAAGATTAGTTGGGATAACTTTTAAAATTTATTTTAAGGAAACATTTTCAGAATTAAATAGTTTACAATGGCCCAAAACTAAAGGGATTCACCTTGGGTTCAGTTAGAGACACCTGCTGACATTTATTCATGACAATGGACTTCAAAACAACATCTATTATTTCATTTTGAATTAGTTATGGAAAAGATATGTGTATATTTAATTATATCATAATATATGCATAATCTATTCAAACTAGAAAATACAAATAATGCATCTGAATAGATTTCTCATTTTGGGAGGTACAGAGGAATTAATACATTAATGTAGAGGTTGATTAGTGAAAGATACCCCATTGACCTCAAGACTTACCTGCTGAGCAATTTATACACGGTAACTAGTTTACAGACTGAAAATTTTATTAGTTTATATTCTCTTTTCCTCCTAATGTATTGCTCAGAAAACCTTTCAAACCAGCAAAATAATTTGTAACCATGAACATGGCACCATAATAATTGAGATAAACAAACAATGAATTCACAGTTGTTGTTTTTTTGGGGGGGGGGTTGGTACCAGGGATTGAACTCATGACCTTGTGCTTGCCAGGTAGGCACTGTGCTGCTGAGCTAAATTCCTGGCCCTGAATTCACAGTTTTATACCATATGAAACATAATTGACTGATTTGGATAATACAGGAAAACAATTTGTTAGACACTGGATTTTGTTAGACACCACAGTTTTATACCATATGAAAAATAATTTTTATAATTTTTTATTTTTCATATGGTATAAAATTTTAACTATTATAAGACAGCAGAATCACGTTTTTGAAACTGAAACTTTTGTATCTTATCTTAACATTTTTCCTAGAATTACCTCGGGAATATTTCAACAGGCAGGATGACAGTTTTATTTATTTATTTAATTTACTAATTATTTGTTTGAGACAGGGTCTCACTGTACATTTCAGGCTGGCTTTGAACTCACAGCAACCTTTTTGCCTCAGCCTCTTGAGTGCTGGGATTACAGGTGTGCACTACGCTCCTCTGAAAGTATAATTTTAGGTCAATGTTTCTGAAAGTGTGTACTGCTGATTGTTGGGGTCCATGACACCCTTTCAGGGGTGTCTGCAGAGTCAAATTTATTTTTATGACATTAATAACTATCATTTGTTCTATGATCGTGCTAGAATGCTGCTCTGATGGTGAAGAGCAATGGTGGCTAAAACTGGCAGTGAAAACAGAGGTGGTAACACTAGAATTACTCTTGCAGTCATTGCTTTCCTCACCTCACACTTACGCCAAATTAACAACCAGCCAGTTTTGTATAATAATGTTCTTGATGAAATGATAAAATGTAGTCATTTTATTGACCTTTGAGCACATGTCATTTTTAAGTTTCACCATGAAAGATAGGAAATACCCAGAAAGCACTTCTCAGGTAAAATGGCTTCTGAGGAGAGCTCTGGTACAGTATTCAAACTGCAAGCAGGACTTGGTGATGAGACCAGTGGTGGAATCAGTCAATGCAATTTGACTTTTAAATGAGATATATCAATATTTGAAAGATTTGAAGTGAACTGACATTTTCCATGTGACAAACATGGCCCTTCAAGATCTTGAATGTGTAAACAAAAGACCCATTCAAAGTGCCAGGTAAATCAGTGGAGTTTAATGTAACAGTGTATAAGTCCAATGATATTCTTTCATATTCCATATTGAAATTAATCTTTAAAAAAACTGTATTCATCAAATTTGTGTGTAGTATTGGGAATAGTATTTCTAATTATCTGAAAAGGCTATTAAAATACTCCTATATAATTTTTATGAGGCCATATTTTCTTAATGTTCTTACAAATATCACAATAGACACACCGTAGAAGCAGGTATGGGCATTCAGTTGTCTATCAGTACACATATTTCAGAAATTTTGAAAAAAGTAAAATACTGTTCTTCTCATGAAGTGTAACATATCAATAGTAGTAATATTAATTGGTTAATATTCTCATGAATAGTTTTCAAAATATGTGTTAACAAATGCAACTTTATCATTTTAAATTATTAAATGTATTTGAAACCTTTTCTCTGCCTCTCCCTTCTCCCTCCTTCCCCCTCCTCCTCTCCCACTGCCCCCTGCCCCCTGCCCCCCTGCTCTTTTGCCCCTCCTTCTCCTCTCCACTGAGGATTGAACCCAGAACCTTATACACGCTAGGCAAGCACTCTACCACTGAATGACGTCTAAGTCCTTTTTATTTTTGAGGCAGGCTCTCACTGAATCGTCCTGTCTGGCCTTGAGCTTTCTAACCTTCTGCTTCAGCTTCCTGAGCAGCTGAGATATACGCCACCACCCTCTGCACTCAGTTTTAATTTCAAATACAGTCAGTACTGATAGATCTAACTCATATGGGCAAAGGGTCCGTGAAACATTTAATAATTTTAAGAAAGGTAGAAGGTTTCTGAGCTACATAATAAGCTCAGAAAATTTTCAGAATTTTTCACATGCATGGTACACTGTTATTAACAGTCTTTTTCATTTTGTACAATATATGTTCAATTTACTCCACTATTGACCTGAAATTTTACATATCATTCTTTTTTATATCTTCTAATTTTTAAGGAAAAAAGGCTGTTACATTTTAAAGTTGTATCCAAATAGACATCATTGTTTTTGCATACATTTGAAATTACAACCCCAACACAGAGGATATAACTTTGATCAATGTACTTGTTCTATGCGTGACTGTTTTCCATCTGTAAAATGAGACTAATAAAACAATAACTACAACACCTACCTCAATAGGACTCTGAGGAGTAAATGAGATAATCCACATCAAGTGCCGAGCACCTGGCACTGCATAGTGTGTGTGTGTGTGTGTGTGTGTGTGTGTGTGTGCTGTCATTGTTTTGAGGCTGTTTCTCTCCTTGACTTCATGGTAACAAAATGTGACTAATACCTTGAAATAATAGCTTCATTTGAAGCTTTCAGATATATATATATATATATATATATATAGAGAGAGAGAGAGAGAGAGATATAGATATAGATACAGATATGCATAATCCAAATATTTTTCATTACTGCTTAATGGAATTGTAGAGGAAATATTTTAAGGTAAAGTTCATATTGCTTTGTTTTTTTTAAGAAAGATAGGCAAAAATATCTTTTCTTGTCTTTGGGGGAGCAAAGTGTTTATGAATGTTGGCAGTATACATACAGCCTTATGATTTACAATTATTTTTGTGCTGAGTCTCTTTATTTCTTTTTAAAATACATTTTATTCCTGAATATTGTTGAATTTCAATGTTGTATTTTTATCCATGCATGTAACATAGTTTGATCATATCCACCCCAGGACCCGCCTCATACCCTCCTCCATTTTATTCACTTCCTCTTGTATAATAAAAGAGTCATCTAATTCTTTTTAAATAAACCAATCCAGCAAAATATTAGTGCCCATTTACACATTGGTTTATGCTTGGAAAGAGGTTAAGACTTTGAGTAACCTGTCTTTGAACACAAGCCCATCAATAAGGATTCTAATATTAATCAGAGAAGAAAGAAATAGTTCTTCTAAGATGGTTACTGGATGTAGTTATCTTTAATTTTCATAACAAATCTAAGAGATAGATACAATTGTTTCCATTTTATGAATGGGGAAAGTGAGTCTCAGAAAATTTTAATATTTATAAGAGAAAGAAATATCAAAAACTAAACCTTTTTTGGCTGAGTGAAGAAGAGGAAAGAGCAATTTTCAAATACAACAAGGAACATTACGAGGGTAGAATGCACCAATGTTTGATTTTTTTTTTCTCTATTAACTATCATGCTAGGAGGAAAATAGGGAGTTTAAAGTGCCACATAGGACAAGTAACAAGAAGTATTGCTTGAATACTAAAACACAATGACTGGGTCTATATTTCAAAACAATGGCCAGTTAAGCATATTCAGTGGGAAAAGTAAAACTTTTGGATTAATGTAATATAGACAAAATGATCACTTGGTTGAACACTAATTTTACCTTACACTTTTTTCCCCCACTACAGACAGCGTAGAAAAATGTACTAATGCAAACGCTAACACCATTTAGAGTCTAGGAATTAGTTTAAACCTAATTTCATTTATTTCCTTCTCACATCCTTCAAAAAGAATAACTTTTGTAGACAAATTAAGTAGAAATGAATGTCGAGCCGTGTAAGGTGTTATTTGATAATCCTGTGATTATTCAACATACTATGTGAGCTTTAGAAATTTTTACCATAAATCTCTGAATAGTTATAAATCAGAACTTTGAGAAGTAGTTGGATTAAAAAAAACTGGAATTTCTTTTCCACATTCAAAACATGGCTATACAAATTTAAACAGTTTAAATAGTTTAATAGCTAATATTTGAGAGGGTGAGATACGCTTCCATATTGTCCCTTTTCTCCATTTTCATTTTTTATTGAACAAGGAAAAGAAAAAGATCAATCCTTTTTTAGCTGTAAAGAAGTTGTAAAAGTGATAGCAACAAGGTAACTTTAGGTGTGATTCTTTCATGTGGTTACATTTTGGCAGTAAGAAAATTAGACAGCTTTTCTAAATATCCTTTTATAATGGGCAGGAATACTCACTGATTTATTTCTTTGACAAGCTTCCAGCTTGCTGGAAAGGTACAGAATAAATATGATGAAATCAAGAGACTTTGAAGTCTTAAAATGCATTTTCTGGCTGTGCAAACTACATGCTCTTTAATCGTTAAAAATAAATGAAGATTTCTACAAAATAAGACACTTAATAAGAAAACATTTTTGTCATGCAAATACCAAAACCTATCACATTTGGAAAAAAAAGTAAAAAAAATAAGGGAAAATGAATCCCAAATTTCCCACGTTTGAAGAGTGTCCATGTTTGGACAGAGCTAAAGTAAACAGGGCTCTAACTTAGGTTACAAGACAGGAGATCACGAGGCATACCCTGGTGCACCTTAGTGGGAGATCCACACACTGGATCTCACATGCTTAGAGCCAAAAGATCACTAATTCTATACATTCGAGTAACCGCGGTGCTTAAGCATTATTGTTCGTGATTCATGCAGCCTCACTAGTAACGTGCCTTCTGTGTCTTTCAGAACGCTGCTTATTAGTCAAGCTAATTTTATATACTGAAATTTATGAGAATGTTCATGTGGTATTTTCTAAAGTTTCAATTTAGGACAGTAAAAAATATGAAAGTTTTAGCCTGATTCTTTTTCCTGTGAAAATTTGAGTCTGACTGAAACTTGTATTTCCAGTCCGTAACTTTGGCGTTGCTATGAAATATGTTATAAGACTTTTGGTACAAGCTTTATATTTAGCCTATTTAGTTGGCTTAAATGACTACATTAGTTGTTAACAATGAAACTTAATTCAGATCAGGTGAGCTTGTCACCACATCTGGGATCTGTTAGGACTTGACAGAGACTCTGAGTTTATTTCCACAAGGAAAGGAAAAGCATTTTAACCACAGCTCTGTTTCAGAAGTAATTCTGAATTCAGTTGTTCTGTAGCATCTTGGACCTTGTCCATGTATCAATTATTATAAATCTTCCTCCCACATCTTGCCCTCCCAATTTGAAATAAGTACAATGTGTTTTTGTCACTCTCCAAGTATTGAAATTTGAATGTGCTACTCCAAAGCATTTTGCTTTGCATTTGCAAACTTCAGATTCATATTTCTCTCTCTCTCTCTCTCTTTTTTTTTTTTTTTACAAATAATGTGTCTTCTTGTGAAGAACTACATGTAGAACATTTTGTTGTTAATAGTTATTTAAATTATTTACTGGCTTTTTCCAGTTCCCCAGAAGACACTAAGGATGTGCTCATAATTTGTCTGGCTTTTCTGACTCTGGAATAACTGACTTTGGAAAATCATGTTGGAATGTGAATCCAAAGCATTCAAATTTGTAAAAGCAGAGTATTATCCCCAAAGTGTGAAGCAGCCAAATGGTACCAATTTCAACAATGGTACTAGAGTGCTTTTCAGAAAGATAGTTTCTTTTTAAAATCTGTTTTTTGGTCATTATCTATAGTTGATCTACTTACCCTTAGACAAGACAGAAAGCCAGCAGCTGAAGCTTTTATCTTTTTCTCAATTTGACATTTCCTCAGCAAATACATTACTTTATTATTAGTTTATTTCATTAGGTTACTTACTAATGAGATATAGTTTTGGGAAGATAAACATTTTATGAAATATTACATGTTTTAGATAGATGATATAGTATAATTTATATTTGTGTATAAACACAAACCTAAAATACCGAAGACTACATTTAGGTTAAGCATTTTTCATTCTTCAGTGAAGTATCCTTCATAAGTATATATGTCCTACATGTAACTTCCATATATATATATGTATGACTTACATACACACATACATGTAAGGCAGTTGCTTGGCTGCAATGAAGGATTAAAAAGATGAATTAGAAACAAATCTACTTTTATTTTTCCTTATTGAAGTTATCAAAATATAATACTGCATAGATAATGGGAGAGGACAGGAATAGGGAGGGTCACAAATGTGGCAAATGTTAACAATTGGTAAATTTTAGGTGACGAGGTTAAAGGAATTCTTTGTACGATTCTTTTGAGTTTTCTGTGGGCTAGCTATCATTTTACAATAGTTTTTGAGTGTCTGCTTTGAAAAAAGTAGCTCAAATATCTAAAGAACTGAGGGTTTTTGATGTCTAGGGTCCTTCTCAATTATTTGAAATAGATCTCAAATTTCTTTTTGACCTCTTTACTGTTTTTCTGGACTCGCCCTTTAAACATGGGAGGAACACTTGGTAAAGGTATAAAACTGAGTCCTTGTTTTTCTTTTGGGATCCCAATTTTCAGTCAGGATGTCTTCAGCTTAGACCGCGAAACTATAGTACACTGCATACATAGTGTATTAGAGACCGCGCAGTGGGTAATGTGGTAAGAAGGAGGGTGCCAGCAGCATCTGCTAGAAGGGGATGCGTTTGGGCTGATCTCCCTTTCTCTCCATTCTCATTTAAAACTGTCTGACCTCACTCAAACTGTGAACAAGTGGAAATCTGGGCTTTTATCTTTCTTGTCTTTATATGCTAAGCAGAGACCTTTGTGTGCAGTAAGTAGTCAATTCATGGTTTTTTTTCTTCATGAAAGAATAACTATAGATTCAAATGTTTTTCTGCTAAAGATCTTCAAATTGCCCTTCTTCTGTTTCCTCACACTAAGGTGACCCAGGTATTCACAAGGATGAGTTAGCTCAGAGTCTAAAATTTGATCTACATGATGCTTTAGGATAGGTTTTTGCATTTAGGAAAAGGTGCACAAGGAATTTGTTAAAAAGAAAGCAGATTTGAAATCTGGAGAGGATTAATGGTCAGCTAGGATATTCAGCATGTGATTAAATACTTAATATGTCTGATTGTGTCTCTTTAAAATCAGAAGCCCTATATTATGTATATATTTTAAGTGACATTTGAATAAAAACATAAAAGGCATCTAAAAGAGATGAAAGGCATTTCTGGACTTGGAAAACCTCTCAGGGTCGATAACACCATTCTGAGTCATCTACATTCATACCTATTATCACTTAAGTGAACATTGATGGGGCCAATTGCATCATATACAAATATTCAGATTTTTGTTTTCCACATCATTCTGAAGGTTATCTCTCTGGTTGCTCTGAAAATCAGGTGACAACCGTTTCCCATGATGCTTTAAGGGCTGTCAAACTGTCCATCAAACTGCCACCTGACCAGTCGCTCCCATGGTTCTTTTAGACTTCCAGTATGATAAATTGAAAGGCACTATTATCTGTCGGCTGTGAAAGGGAACTGTTTGGGCTTTGATAAGATATCACTACTCCCAGGTGAGAGGCGGCTGACAGCGCATCAAGGCAAAACAACACGTAGAAACACTGAACAGGGGAGCACAGGTTTACAAACATCTGTTGTTATTATTTATTACTTTTCTTTGGGCTTAAGTTTCTGACTCATCCTGAGATAATTCCAGAAAAGATATTTTGCTTTTTAGGTTGCAAATAACAATTGCCGCTCTTTTCATCTTGGGACAAGCATCTTAGAATTGAAAATATCTTTTCAATTCATGGCATACAGGCTTTCTATCTTGTAGCCAACAAGTTTTATTTCTTCCTGATGCAGTCACTTACCTTTTCTTTTTAGAAAATTAAGTGTCAATATATATTTTTCACTGTAATAAATAAATTTTTGGTGTTTAAGTATGATAAAAATTAGCTACAACAAGAGGTCATTATGAATACATAAATTAACTAGATACATGAATGGGTATTAGTGTTGGCATATGTCAGACTATATCTTACTATTGAAGGTAAGGTTAATGAATCCAATAGCAGTTCATGAGGAAATAAGGTTTATAACTCATATTCAGAACTTCATTTTTAAATTGCCATAAATTACCCTAATACAGACCTAAAAACATGAGTTTCCATATGAATGGAACTTCAACAGGGGTGAGAATCTTGCCCTCAAAAAACAAAGATTGTAGTCAGGACTGGGATAAAGAAATCTATTTATTAAAAAGGGGAGAATTGTGGACAAAGACTTTCTAGAGGAAATCTATCTGGAAAGTGGGTATATTTTAGTAGAGACAACCTTACATGTAGGATTTAATTCTTCGGACTTATATGTCCAAATAAGAGTCAATAAAAACTTAAGATTACTAAAGGTGAGCTGTTGAATCCTTACCACATGTAAATTTAATCTTACCATTATTCTTTTGTTCTTTTAGTTTTCTCTTTTTTTCTTGGTTTGATCTTTTTCTCTTCTTTTTCTGCTACTCTAATGATATGTACTGACAGGTTTGTTAATTTTTTTTTAAATGTGTCTCTATGCCCTGAAATGCTATCATTGCACGAACAACTGGATATGCCCTTTGGAGATCACTCAGGAATAGTATGTTGTTGTTTGTTGTGGTTTTTAGCAGAACAAAAGTACTGCAGTAGTTGCTAACATCACCACCTTGTGTACAAATATTGTTTTGCATGCAGTTTCCTAATGCCATTAGGCAGTATTGTAATTTCATTACACAGTAATGCAGCACTTCGATTACAGACAGCATTTAAATAATTTTGTAATTCAGAATCTGAAAAAATAAAGCATGGCTTATTTTTAGCCCTTTGTAATGTAACCACCTAACACTCCTCTGCACTCATATAAGAAATAAAAATGTCCCAGAGCCTTTACAAACTGGGAATTTGTCAAATTACACTCTAAAATAATGTTCAGAAATTCAGAATAAAAAAGGAAAAGAAAAAAACTTTCCCATAGGTTCATAATGATACTGACAGTACATACGGCCAGTGCCTACAGTTTCTGATCAGTGAATCCCTAACTCTTAACAACTTTATTTACTAAGGTATTTTTAGTTTTGCCAGGAGGTTCATGATGAAAATTATTACTTACTTGAAAGAAACATTTGGGTCTCTGAGAAACTTGAGTTAATGAATAACAAATTTTTAGTGGCTTCTGGCATTTAAGAACTCCACAGAAAGTCTTGTGATTTTCAATAGCCCTTGGAGATTAATAAAGTTACACTGACTGGGTTCCATAACTTTTCAAACAGAAATGCTTGGTGGTTCGATGAAGGAGATAGTAGCTAGAGCTGAGATGATCAGAGTGTTCAATAAATTTGGTGTAGGTCACAGACAAAACAGATAAAAGTGTTCTGTTACTCCTTGTTTTACAAAAAAAGTTCATTTTAGGAAAAACAAACAAACAAACTTTTCCCATTTGTTGCTGCTTTTTTACTTTCTTTCTTGATAAGTGTACTTATTTTAAAATTTATTGGCTTACATAGCAGTAACATAACTGTTACAAACCTTCAGAAGTACCAGCCAGTTCTTTTTATCCTTCTACAATTTTCCTATTTGAACATAAATTTTGATTATACAGCAAAAACCTAAAAATGTTGCTAAGGATTTAAAGCAAAGGGCAGCAAGAGAGTGGAACCTCAGTTCCTGGACTCCACTCTCACCACAATTCTGCTTGCAAACATCTGGATGAGAACCAAATCAGATTTCCCCATAGGGCCAACATTGAACTTAAGCATAGGTGTGTGTGTGTGTGTGTGTGTCTGTCTCTGTGTGTGTGTGTTTCTGCCTGTCTCTGACAAACAAGTTCAAATGTAAGTTCACTAGATAAGCCTAGTAGGTCTTGTAACACTGATGGTTAGTTTAGTTCTCTTCAAATTTTGATTCTTTGTCAGGCCATTCTAACAGTAGATTAAGAAAAATTTGAAAAGTAGGTAGGTTGGGGGCAAATGATTTTGGGGGTATCTTTATTATGATAATTTTTTTCTAATACATTGATCAGCAAAATCACAAAGGAGGGCTAAATTTCAGTTCCTCTCATATAAACTTCTTGTCCAGTCTTTTAACTCTGGCTTCTGACTAGTCACACATGGGAGAGCTATGAAAAGGGGATGGATTTCCCAAGAGTATTTCTTAGGATTTTTTTCTATTCATAATAATATTAACAGGATGTGTGTACAGAATCCATTATGGTTTCCAAAGCAGAAAAACTTTTTTTGTGTGTATCAGTAGTAATCTTAGGAATTGGCAAGGCGAGACCCTCGGTCTCATGGGTGAACAAATAAAGGGTCAGAGACACGACAGCGAGACTTCACGATCACACAGGCGAGTGCTGTCCTTAAAGACCTCAGCTCTTCCAATCCTTAGTTCAGCGTTTTGTTCTACATTCTCACACTGCTCCTGTCTCTGGCAATTAGCACAACACTTACGCCAAGGAGATGTTAAGAGTCAAGGCTGTCCTGCTAGAAGCTTGGCTCACGTTTGGTGGAAGTCTGTCCGTATGAAATGCTACGCTGGACTCAGCCTGGTGCCACGCTGTCAATTACAAAAGAAGGAATTCACTCTTTGCTTTCTCCTTATGCTCGTAACTTAGGATCAGGGTCATAACGAAAGGCCGTGCACTTAACTGACGAGTGAATGTACGTACACTTGTATGCATCATAGATATGTAGAACTATACCTAATGATTTATGAAGGATAAAGAGAATGTTTTGAAATGTACCTAAAAAGGAATAAAATTTATAGACTCTTTCTTACGGGTATGATTTTAACTATTATCCATCCAAGTAATAGTTACTTAATATTCAACAATGGTTTTGAGTGGTTAATGTAGAAAAAGGAACAACCACTTACAATCTTGAGGGTAAGAAAACAAACATATCTTTAGCATGTTTGGGGAATGGTTTCTTTTTGTGTTGTATGTACTTGTGTCAAGCAATGTAACCAAACTGAATAAAATCTATAATGTAAAACAGATTTATCAAAACATTTCTGTTTTTGATTGGTAATTCATATATCTAAAATTTTGTAATAGAAATGAAAATAATGATAAAATTTAACAAAAATGACTTTTGATGTTACAAAAATAGAATAAAATGATACACATTTTAAAAATCTCATCTTAATTTCTTAATTTATGTGAGAATAAATGAACCTTCTTAGTAGAAATTGCTTGGGATTTAGCTCAGTGGCACAGCACCTGCTTGGCAAGCATGAGGTCCTGAGTTCAATTCCCGGTACATTCCCTGAAAAAAAATTGCTTAGTGATTTTTTACTTTTCTCAAAAGATTCAAAGAATGAAACAATGGACTTCTGTAGGACAAGGTACAGCTAAATGTTCTTTGTGGCAAATATTAGTTTACTTTCTTTCCCCTTCTTCTTCCTCATCCTCTTCTTCTTCCTTTTCATCCTTCTCCTCCTCCTCCTTCTCTTCTTCCTCCTTCTCCTCCTCCTCCTCCTCTTCTTCTTCTTCTTCTTCTTCTTCTTCTTCTTCTTCTTCTTCTTCTTCTTCTTCTTCTTCTTCAAGACAAGGACTCCCTATATAGTCCAGGCTGGCCTTGAACTTACTATGTAGCCTAGGCTGGCCTTGAATCTCCCAGGTGCCAGGATTACAAAGTGTGTGCCCAGTTTAGAGCTCACGTCTGTCCTTTGAGACATTTGGAAAAGTCAATAGAATAAAGATAAAGTTGAAAAAACTCATCACTACTTACAAAAGGGAAGTAAACAGTGGAATTTGAACTGAGCTAACTTTATTTCTCAAACTCAATATCACAACAATAAAGTTCTTCACATGAACTGAAAGACAGTGTTTTCTTCCCATGCATCAAGGGAAAGAAGGAAAATTATTCTTCTCTGTGGGCCTCCTGTGTAAAATCTCTTTTCTTATCACCCTATCTAGTCATATCTTTCTGCAGTTTGAATTACCCTCTTTTCCACAGACTGGTAAGGCAGTGAAAGGATGTTCGTTCTGCTAATTAACTTTATTACCCTGATAACTCCCTGCAGCCTTTGACGAAAACAATTACCGTTATTCACCCCCCCCACTGGCAAAAAAATAAAAAAAGAAAAAAAAGAAAAAAAGGAAAGAAAAAAAAAGACTATTAATTAGAAACGAGGCCCAGGTCCCTGCCATGTTATCCTGCCACGTTCCCAGGCCCTCGAGCAGGATAGCATTACATTGTCAGTAGTAATTTAGCTCTCATCTGTCTCTGCTAATTATTGTCACATTCATCAAATTCATCAACAAAAGTGCTCTCAGAAGGATTGCATATTTGCAGTTAATACAGCATAAACTGGTATTACCCATCACCACATTTGTGATGATGAGAGGGACACAACTTATTCATCCCTAATTAGAGCAAGCTGGGTAATTAATTATGCATTCCGCCTTATTACTTCTGAGTTCCCAGATATTGTTTGTCTAAAAAGGGGGAGAAAGCAGGAGAGAGAAGCCTGAAAATGCAAAAAAAAAAAAAAAGGGTGATGTGTTTTGTCACATGCGCTACGCCATAATTCCCACCTGACAAACTAGCTGAATCAGTGGAAAATTGCGAGTTGTCAGCAGCAGAATAAACTGCTGTAATAGCTGATTAATGATCAGCACCTGTGACAGGTGCTGTACAGGACTGTAAACTTGGTTTGATTAACAGTCACTGGACGAATAAATATTAGTGACAGTCAGCGGAGAGCAAGTTTGCTTGTTTTCTTCCCTGTTAACAAATCGCACGCATTAAAGTTATTGATATTTCTCTCTGAGACATTCTATTTTTTTTTTGTAGTTATCTGGCAACATTGGCAACGAGTTTTAATGGCTTGTATTTGTTTCTGTTCTGTTATTTTATCTCGGAACTAAAATTGTATTTTGACAAGGTGACCTGTAGGGGTTTAAATCCACCAGGTGTGCAAGAGCAGACTGAAAAATAGCAGGATTCACACTTGGCTTAATTTATGCTCACCTGCTAGTAATCTGTGTGTGTGTGTCTTCTATGTATATAAATGTAAATATATACATGCATATATTTATTATATCCATTTACGTGTGTGTACAGGAATAACATGTAATAGGAACGCTCATGCTGAAAAGTACAGACACAAGCTTAGGATGAGATCTTCACTTTGTTTTTAAATTTTTAATTGATTTTCCCCCTCTGAGTTGGATATTTTCCCTGAAAATATTGGCAGTGTGAGTTCTTTCATTTCCATGTCTCAATCCAGAATTGAAGGGACCATTTTCCCAAGGCAGCTATTCAAAACTGCTTGGCAGCTCCATTGCATCTACTGAATTGACCAGTTACAGACAGACTGGTCAGGAGGTGATTAACCTGTTTGAGCTGACGGATTATTAAACCAAGAGTCAAGTGGTGTGGAAGGCAAGCAATGCACAAGTGACAGAAGTATCTCATTTTGTCCTTTTTTTCAGAAACTACTAAAAGAAGACAAATACTGAAAGAGGCCAGGCAGACCTGCCTTCACAGAGGTAGTTTTGAGTTTTTGGACTGTGTTTAGAAAGGTTAAGGTTGTGGGGTTTGGATTTGTTTTCTTTTTTCTGAGACAGCCTTTCACTATGCAGTTCAGGCTGACCTTGAACTCACTTTGTAGCCCAGGCTGGTTCCACCACATAGCAGTCCTCCTGCATCAGCCTCCCTAGTGCTGGGATTACAGGCATGTGCTACCACACCTGGCAAGATTTTGGAATTCTACAGACGTTTAGTTCTACAGATGTTAAAGAACTTTGGTCCTGTTAACTAATTGAGAGTTTGGGTGAGTCATTTAATCTGTCCCATGTTTTGGTTGCTCAGGTGTAAATGTGAACATTGCCAATTCAACTTACCAACTCACATTAGAGAGTTACAGTGAAGGTGAAGTGAGATAATGTATGGGAAGCACCCTAACATAGGCCACATTCAGTCATTAACATTTGGAATTATTATTCTTAAACTGCCTTCAGCTTCTGTTTAACTTGGTGAGTTGCTTTAAAACCAATAAATTATCTTTTTTCCTCCTAAGACTACAAAATAATGACAAAACTTTTCAAGCAAAATGACATTTCTGCTCACTCATCCCTGAGTGAAAACCAAGAGGACTGGGTACCCAGGTCGCAGGTATCCCAAGGTGCTACCTTACCTTCCTTAGGTGCTCCTGAGAACACGAGAGGTGAGGCTGGGGTGGGGGAAAGGCTAGAGGGCCCCTTGTCCTTCCTCCTGGTTTCTGTAAGAGGCCTTGGCAAAGTTCAGGGATGACGGTGGAGATGTGTTCTGAGTAATTTTATTTAGCACAGTGGCTAATTTGGGTGGAACTGAAATAGTTAACGACCAATAGTCACCAATAAAAACAAAAGTAACAGTAAAGCAAGTTTATTTTGGTCATTTGTTGTATATTCATTTTGGAATTAACCGTGATTTAAAGAACAAAAGTAATGGAAATTCAGGGGTTTTTTTTTGTTTGTTTGTTTGGTTTTTTTTTTTGGTACCAGGCATTGAACTCATGACCTCGTGCTTGCCAGGCAGACCCGCCGTGCTGCTGAGCTGTAGCTCCAGCCCCATGGAAAGACCTAGAGAGGCTACGCACGCAACAGAACTTTTTCTTTTTCTTTTCCTCTTTCTTTCTTTCTTTCTTTCTTTCTTTCTTTCTTTCTTTCTTTCTTTCTTTTTCTTTCTTTCTTTCTTTCTTTCTTTCTTTCCTTCCTTCTTTTTCTTTCTTTCTTTCTTCCCTCCCTCCCCCCCCTCTTTTTTCCTTTTCTTTTTTCATTTGTTGAGACAAGGTCTTGCTGTGTAGTTCAGGCTGACCTTGAGCTCACTATGTAGCCCAGGTTGGCCTCGAACTTGCATTGATGCACCTGCCTCAGCCTCCTGAGTGCTTGGATTCCAGGTGTTCACTACTACACGGCCTGGTGACATAATTTGCAAAAAGCATTAATTGTAATGAAACTGTGCTATTAGATCATATTTAACTCATAAAGATCAATTTCTAAAGCCAATGTATCATAGATAAAAATAAAGGAGGTTTAAAAGCTTTAGTTGGGTCTGTGCTGATCCTATAAATATTCTGCAAGTAGGTTTCATGAAGAATCACACTTTGTTTTATTTAGAGAAAAAAAGCAAAACAGAAAAAAGGATAGAAATAATACAGAATTTAAAAAAACTAATAAATTATTAGTTGATAAATTACATATTGTTATCTTAGAAGTAATTGTTCAAGTTACAAAATCAAAACAAAAACTGGACAATCAAACAATGACAGCACAAACTATTCTGCTTGATGAACTAATAAAAAAGTAGTTGCATGGTTATCTATCTTGTACACTTAAACATACATAGTTATATGTATATACTTACATCACACTGTTTTAAAAAAATATTCTTTCAGTAGTACTTCTACTTTATTTTTTTGAGAGGCTAACTTTAATCATTGGAAAACCCTATACAGCCATTACGTGCAGTATTATATTATTAATGATACAGATTAACCTCTGGTGTTCACATTTTCTAGTTTAATTTAAAATTTACAAAACAGTGTATCTTATGAAGCTTTTGAAAAAATAGCAATGTTTAATGCTAAAGTATGTCACTTCTGTGTGCTAGTCACCAAAGCAAGGGTTCTTAATCACTACACACTGGAATACTTAAGGAAACTTTAAAAATATAGATATCAGGACTTATCATGAAGTATTTTGATTCCAGGCTTTAGAACTAAGAATATATACATAAAATTAGACATCATAATGATGGAAAAAAATAAAAGGTTATTCAGGCTATAGAGCCATTAATATGAAATAAATGTCTAGAAACTTGTAAGCACATTACATATGAGAGCTTTACAGTTATCTAAAATTGTTTCTTGAAGTACCATGGTTGAAATACTTTTGGGGGGACTAACTAATCCAGTTAGGGGCAAAAAAGAATCTAAAGGTTCAAACAGTAAGAATAATATTCTAAATTCAGCTCATATTACAAACTAGAATGCAAAGTAAGTTGCCAAATTTGACTGGGAAAATTTAACCTAGTGTCGGTGGCCAGAACATTTCCGTGGCTGACAGGTGACAGAGATGGTGGCAGGGCTGATGTGTCCTTGTGGCCTTTGTCCAAGTGCTTAGCTTGCTGCACAAACGGCAACAGGAAGTCAAGAGACCTGGGTATGTCTGCCTTTAGAGAGAGATCACAAGTCAAGTGATAGGTACGCCACACTCATTTCTTTCCACACTTCGTTCCACAAGCTCTGCTCATCCTTGGTACACTTTCACTGCAGAGGTCATTGGTTTACCATTGCCTTGCTGCTGCTCATGGCCAGATGACCCAGGCCATATGAAACAAACTAGAAACTGCCCGTTTGAAACACTGATATTGCAAATGATGCTATAGTTCTATTAGGGAGTCAGTTCACACTGTCAATTTCTACACCTATGTTCTAGAATTTCCATAATGCTTCAGTTTAACTTTTTAATTATTTAAAAATATTGAACTATCCTTGCCCGTTTGCTCAAAACAAAGAAAAAGTTCTATCTCTGAAAATTTAAAGAGAAAAATTCTAAATTGGTGTATGGGACTGTGGGGTGGGTCAAAAAGGAATGGCTGGCTTCCAAAGGTGACTTCACCCTGAGTTTTCCACGGTCTCAACTCCAAAGCAGGGCAGGGCAGACTATCACCTGGCCTGACATGCAAATTTGTAAGACCTTGCAAAATAAGAATGGTTTTACATTTTTAAGTGGTCGAACAAAATATACTTTTGTGGCACCTGAAAATTTCATGAAATCCAATTTCAATGTCAATACACAAATTTACTGGGACACAGTCATGCCTACTTTTTCCCATATTGTCTGTGGCTGCTTTTGTGTCAAATGGCCAAGTTGACTAGCTGCGTCAAAGTCTGTATGTCCCACAAAACTTAAAGTATTTACTATTTGGTCCTTTCCAGAGAAACTTTGCTTGTTCCTGCTGAAGCTTCAAAGTTGAGAAATACTTCGGATATACAATTATAAGTCACTTAGGACCTTGTTACAGGGTAAAGCCTGATAGGAAAGGTCTGCTCTGCATTTCTAACAGGGTACTGGTGACCTCTGAACCATGCTTTGGAGTTCAGGACGCTGTATCATGACTCTCATCTTAAAGGCTCAGGAGTTGCATGTCTTCCTGATCAGCATCTTTCAAGAACGGACTCACAGTAACAAGCCCACCAGACTGATGTAGACATCTAGAAATCTGATTTAGTCATTAGTCACTGAGAAATACAACAGGACTGTTCCAGAATACTCTGTTCCCATAGACACGGCACCTGGAAGTTGTAGTAGAGCGAATTATTTTCTAAGAATGGGAAGGAAACAAGAGGAGATCATGGGTGTTTAGCTTGATGAAAGATCTCAGGCTAATTAGAAATGAGCAGGCCAATGCCACTAGCTCAAGATTGGTGACAGTTTAAACTGTACCCTGATGAACTTCGCTCACAAGAATTTATTTTATATTTGGTGAAGGGTGAGAAGCAAAGAAATCAAAGCTTCCCAATACAAAGAAGTGATAACTGAGAAAAATTTTAATCACTCCAATTTGGTCATCACACATTGTATATATATACTGAATCATCACACTGTACCCCATAAATATATACAATTATTTTATGCCAGCTGAAATAAATCAATACAGAACAAATAAAAGATGAGATACAATGTGTGTGCAGAGTTTATTTTAATCAGGTGTGGAAAGACATGCAAACACATAAGTGAGCGGCGTGCAGGGAAAAGCTTGCAATTACAGATCTGTGGAAACAGGAAGCGTGGAGAAGCACCAGCATGGTCAGGGGGCAGAGACAGCAAGCAGAAAAGTCTGGCAGAAACTTCATTGTGGCTTCCATGGGAAAGAACGGGAGACTGAGTGTAAACCCTTGAAGATTGGCTGCACTGAATAATTTCTGTGGGCTCTGGGGTTTTGGGGCTGCCTCTAGATATCTGTGGCAGGGTCCTGGGGTGATTAGGGTGGGTGAACAAGTAGGAACTAGATAAATGAGGTGGTTGGGGGAAGTGAGGTTTTCACTGGTTGGTTTGCACATGAAAATTGGTCTCACAGGTGAGCTGTTTGGTATCTGCAGGAATTAGCCTCGATGAGGGAGAAGGATTCTTGTGTTGTCAGCAAGGCCCAGATGTGAAAACATCAGAAAATAAAAAAGGAGCAGATCAATCTTTGGGGCCAGGTGGCTCTTTCTGAGGATGATTATAGAACAGACACTGCTCATGCACACCTCCTTGATGACTGGTTTTCTGTGTTTTTCCTTCAGATCCTAATTCCCCTTCCTTCACTCTTCCCTCCTTCCTTCCTTCCTTCCTTCCTTCCTTCCTTCCTTCCTTCCTTCCCCCCTCCCTTTCTTCTCCTCTTCCTCTCCTCTTTTTCCTTCTCCCTTCTCTCCTCCCCTTCCCTTCCCTCTGTTCCTCCTCCCCTTCCTCCTTCTATTTCTTTCCTTTCCTCTTGGTTTCTTTTCCTTCCTCCTCCCCCTCATCTCTGAGACGGGGTCACCAGGCAGATCTCAATCTCATGACTCCAGTAATCCTCCCACCTCATGTGCTATTATACAAAGTAGATCTGTTAATTCATTGAAATTATAGAGACGTTTTCCTGGTCTAGGGAGTCTTTGCATCTTCAGCCCAGTTATACTTTGAGATAAGCTCTCGCCAGGTTGCCCAGGCTGGGCTGGAACTTGTGATATTCCTGATTCAGCCTCCCAGAGTGCTGAGGCTACAGATGTGCACTATAATGTCTTGCTCCTTTGAGCTCTTTTAATTGATTTAAGGTCTTTACAACCAAGTTCAAGATGCTTCCTATCTACTATATATTTGTTGAGTTTAATTTACAAAAAAATCTTATTTTATTCTCTACCATATTAAAGAAGTGTTTCTCTATAGTGCCCAATAAGATAATACTGTCTTTAGTATATGACACTAACTTGATGTGACTACTTGAATACTTATAATACCTTGCTTCAGACTGTGTAGTCCTTAGTCTTTCCGGCAGATCACAAGTTACTGATGGTGACATTTCAGTGGAAAATCTGAGACAAAGTCACATTTGATGACCGTGGTCACACACAGGATGCAGGTAACATGATGGTCATGTAAGCTTCTGGACATATGGAGATGTTTTATAGGCCATAGTGAGAGAGTAAAGTAGGGGAAGACACTCTCTGTACAACCAATGGCAACATCTGTAGGCTGGTTTTGAATAACATTTCTGGGAGTCCTTCCCTAGCCTATTTTCTTACTTACTTTTCTGATTGCTGAGAAAAAATACCCAACACCCAAAGTTAAAGGGGTAAAGGTTTATGTAGCTCAGTTTGTAGAGGTTTTACTCCATGATCAGCTGGATCCAAGGCAGAGGGGCATGGCAGAGGGGTAACACAGAGGAGAAGCAGTTCGTGGCAGGCAGAACGTCACAAAGCAAGGTAGGGACAAGACAAGCCTCTTTCTGTCCCTTATATTGTGCACAGGCTACTGGGGTTATGGCAGTGGACTGATTTAGTAATTACTCATCCTCAATCCTAGCACTGCACCATGAACCAATCACATACTCTAGATCCACCTCTGAAAAAGCCGCCCAAGACTGCATGAGGCTTTGGGGGAACATCTAGACACAAACCATAGCACCACTCTAGTCAAATAGAATTGTCTGTAATTGTGGGAACTTCATTCTACTCTTCATGTATATTAAATAAAGACTCTAATCTTGATTTTCTATTAATAGTATGTAAAATTATCCCATGAGACTTCAAAAAATTTCTCTGCATATTTCATTTTAAATATGTCGTAGCTCTAAACTCATGAAGACTAGCACTGAGAGAGAACTAGACCTGTGTTCTAGTTACTGTATGACCATGAAAAAATTTGTTTTCTCATCAATTAAATACTGAAGAGAGATTTTAGATTCCCTTCAATATTTTCATAGGCCTCCCTGCCTTTAAAATTGAACTTAATTAGAATGTATCTGTAAGATATACCTAAAAGTGGTGTTCATTTCTTTGTTGGCATATTTCTGGCATATGCCATATGGTAAATTGGACCTTTATTTGACTCTTATTTCTTATTCTTGGTATTCTCATTACTTATTTACAATTATCTTCTTTTTTTCAATTTTAAAGAGAGAAAAGTAAACAAAATTAAAACAATACAGAGTTTTAAAACAGGATAATAAGAAATTAAAAATGGTTAATATAGTGTGTATGGTTGTCTGCAAAGTAGCTGCTCAAATTACAAAATATAGGCATGCAAAATTAATCAATCATAAAAGCACCAACCGATCCCTTCAATGAAGAAGAAATTGGTATTATAATTATGTTAGCTATCTTGTAAATATATATATATATATATATATATATATATATATTCCTTCATTCATTTCTTTTTTCTCTCATCCCAATTGTTCTTTCCTTGTGAGAAGTTTCTTTCCCTTTTTCAATATCTATTGCAGATTTTGTATCTTACTTACTCTTTTAGTTTCTTATATTAGGGAGACAAGACAATACTTACGCCTTGGCATTTGATTTATTTCACTATGTGTATGGTCTGTAGCTGCATCCATGTACCTATAAAAGTCTGAAGGTTGTTCAGCCTTTTGTATATCTGAGTAGTACTCCATTATATAAAAGTACCACATCTTTTTCATCCATTTCTTCACTGATGGACATTTGGGTTGTTTCCAAGATTTAGCTATTACAAATTGTGCTGTTTTAACAAGGTTGCACATATATCACTGTGGTATGATGTTTTTAATTCTCCTGGGAAAATATCTAGAGCAAAATAGCTGGGCCAAATGGGAACTCTAATCCTAGTTTTTTGAAGAATCTAAACACAGATTTCCACAGTGGTTGTACAAGTCTACACTTCATTCAGAAATGTAGAAGGGTTCCTTTTCCCTACAGCCCCTCCAGCATTTGTTATTGGTCAATTTCTGGATGATGGCTATTCTTCCCTGGGGTGAGATGGACTCTCAGTGCTGTTTTAATTTGTATTTCTTGGATGACCAATGACGTTGAATATTTTTTTGTATATTTATTTGCCTTTTGTATATCTTCATCTGGGAAGTGTATATTCATCTCAGATGTCCATTTTTGGATTCAGTCTTTGAATCTGAGGTGCTGATTTTTTTCAGTTCTTTATGTCCTAAATGGAAGTCCTTTGTCTGAGGGACAGTTTGCTAAAATATTTTTCCCAATTTTCAGGTTTTGTTTTGATTCTGTGGGTGATTTCCTTTTTTTAAGAATAAATTTTGTTGCATATATTTAAGGCATTCAACATGTTATATAAGTATATATAGTAAAATTGTTACTGTAACAAAGCAAATTGATATATACTGTACTGGTGATTTCTTTTGATGTGCAAAAACTTTTTAATAAGGTGAGAACCCAGTTGTTGAGTCTTTGAAGTATTTCTCATACAGTTGGATTTTTGTTCATGAATTCTGCCTACCCCTATGTCGCCAAGATTTATACTTACTTTGTCTTCTAGTAGATTTGGTGTACAACTTTTTCTTAATTTCCTTAATAGAAGAAAGAAAAAAAAGATTCCAGACTTTTTGCAGGTGATAGATTATTCGCTTTGTAGACTCCAGGATTTTGTATAAAGGTACTATCCAATAGATGTCAGATGAAAACAGAAGTAGTGTGGGAATACCCTCAAACAAATGACCTTTGGAATAGCAAAATCTTAAGAGGTTAAGGAGACATAGCCTTGCACAATGAAGTAGAACTTGGTCATATAGTTGATTGGATGTGTGGCAATTTCTGATGTCCTATTTCAGTTAAAATATATATATTTTCTTGGTACTGGGGATCAAATTCACTACCTCATGCTTACCAGACAAGCACTTGAACTTCTGAGCTAAATCCCCTGCCCTCAGTCAATATATTTGATAAAGTTATAAAATAGTTTTGTTTCTCTGAACATCTTTGAAGAGTAACTTTCTTAATGTTTCATTATATTTCTGGTTAATTACAGTAACTTCTGATAGTTCTGCAGTTAAGTTCCAACTAAAGGATCAAGAAAACTTTTGCATTGATATTAGAATTTTCACATTATTTATAACTTACAGAAAGAAAGATGCTTATCTAAAATAATGCAAGTGCCACACTTGTATAAGCTCTTTTGGGTTAAGGATATTGTCTTCCTTTAGTACATTTCCATTTATATGCAATGTTTTTGATCAAAAAACTAAAAAGGAGCAAGTGGGTGGGAAAAGAGGAAGCCAATTGTAGAACTGGTGCCAACAGATGCAAAAATGCCATGGAAATCTTTGGCCCAGAAATAATAGCTTACCAATATATGCGAACGCATACACACACACACACACACACACAGCGTTGTTGGACTCCTGAACAGATACACAGTCATCTGTATAGACAACAAGACTCCTGTTGGCCAGGAGTCCCGGAGGCAGGCCAACCTCCCATCCAGATGCCACTGCCAGTGAGGAACCATTTGGCATTCAGTTCCCTGGCTGCCAACCTTCTCTCCTCTCTCTGGCATGAATTTTTACAGGGGTTGCTCAAGTAAATGAGGGCTCTGAGGAGTTCAGTATTAATGTGCTACAACAACAGAGAACACAGTGCCACAAGAGCCAGCCTGTATAGTATATGAATTATTTTATCTCTTTTTTTTTTGCCTTAAAAGAACTCTGATTTCTACGTATTTGTCCACAGATTGCCTTGGAAATTAAGGGTGACACATTTTGACCGCTGCACAGAGCCAATTTTTCCCAACCCAGAAATGCTTTGCAAGATTTTAAAGAACAAGAAGGTGAAAACACATATGGAGAAAGAGAGAATGAGAAGAGGACCAGGAGGGGAGGGGAGAGGGGAGCAAAGGGGAGGGAAAAGGAAGGGCAGGGTGGAGTAGAGCAGAGCAGAGCAGAACAGATAAGAAAAGAAGAAGACTAGGAAATAAAACATACTGGTCTTTTTGAGAGGAATTGTTTATCTTGTCATACATGATGGTCAGAAGATTGCAATAACAACACATTTTTTAAAATGCCAATCAAATACGTATCAATATACATCTATGGCAGTTTACATACAACTTCCAAAAGAAATTACTGCAAGCACTATTCTCCTTGTAATCATCAAATCCAATTTCTCTCTACGTGAACTTGTATCTAACAGCAGTGCCATTTTCTACCCCGCCCCATTCTGTCCCACCAGGAAAGGCTTTTTTTCTGCTTATTTGTCCATTCTCTCATACTCTTAAGACAGAGCTGGCCGAGGAAAGAGCCAGCTCCTACTCTCTTTTCCAGAGCAAAGTTTTGAGACACATCTGATGAAAGAGAGCATCATCAGAGAATGACCTGACACCGAATAATTCTGATGAATTCAGAAAGATGTCATAGCTAAAATCATGTATTTTAATTTGCACAATAAATAGTAATTTTTAATTTAGATTTCTGTAATGGTAAAACAAAACATTAAGCTGCTGTTGCATTCAGGGGAAAAGAAAAAGCAAAGAGGGCAGGCTTACATTGTTTTTCTTGACTCCGCTAGCTAATTTTGTATAATTGTAACATTTGAACAGGAGGAAAGTTTTTGTATGCTCATTAATGTTTCTCCAATTTCCCCACAAAAATACCATAGACTCTTTATGATTGAGGTTTTACCAATTCAGTCATAAACTGTGAGATCTTAATCATAGAAGAAGCAGTTTCCCCGGATAGCTTTGGTGGGTCTGCCATATTAGCGTACCTTGAAACATCCTTAATTGCTCTCAGATATGTAAGAATCATTGACATTGATAAATCAGCCTCAATGAGATATGAACAAGTGAATCAAAGGCTCATCACCACAATCTGGAAAGACAAACATTTTTACAGTGAGGAATAATACATCAGGCAGCCTAGTTGTATAACTCTGTTGCGTGAAGATGTCTTAAAGAGCCATGCAACCCTATCCAGGTATAAACTGTGTAACTCACACACTGAAGAGATGGCTGAAGTGTAAGAAAGCGTGTGGCGAAGGTACACTGTAAAATATCTAGTGCTTCATTCCTTTTTACACAATACTCTATTTGATCATTAGAGTTAAGTGTGACTATTTGTTTTCCAATTGTACATTAATATTGATACAATCTTCCATTGTCTTATTGTGAAAATGTAAAGAAAGTGTTACCAATCACATTGCAGTGATGTTTCCATAATTAAAGTTCTTCTTTAGTATGTAAAATACGTTGCTGTATAGCAAATTTATGAATGATGGCAATACTTGTCTAATGTCTTCTTAGGAATAATTTTCTAGTTCACCAATATAAATGAAGCCTACTGTATTTTCTAGGCATGGTCCTCTTTTGTGATCTCAACTAATCATGTTTTTCTACATGATTCTCCACTTTCTCTTTTAAAGAGAATGTGACTTGTCTTTATATGGGAAACAGTAACTTTAGGAATACATTTTCTCTCTGTGAATGGAAAGAAGAGGCTAAATTAATGGAAGACAGAGGTCTCCCTTCCACTGATTGCAGGCTGAAGAGTGCCACCAATTCACATTTTTTTCCTCTGCCTTTCCTTTATCTGTCTGTGGACACCGGCTCTCCCTTTCTCTTTCCAAGACTCATCTGTGCACCTGCAAACATCTAGAGACATCCACAAATCCCCACACAGGCCATCCCAGCAGCTTTCTGGCTCTTCCCAACTAAATGAAAACTCCAATTTGCCAAGATTGTAAATAATCTCTGTTTTCACAGACATGTGCTATGTGGGGGCATTATAATACATTTTGTGTTTTTAGTGGAATGTCAGTAATTACATATGCATGCATTTTGTGCTTTTGTCTGATTATTTATATTATAAGCACTAATTTTGAGGAATACTAACATTAGCTAAATTTGTTGAGCACTTAATATGTGCTTTACAAACATTTTTTTCCAATGCCCATGAATCTTTAAAGTTTTGTTAGCATTGTTTCCATTTCATGGATGAGAGAAATGAGGACTGGGGAAGTTGAACTTGCATAATTTGAACCTGGCAGTTTAAACCCCATATTCTTTTTTTTTTATTTTAAAGAGAATGAAACAAAACAAAACAGAACAAAGCAGATCAGAAGAAAACAATGCAAGTAACACAGGATTTCAAAACAAGATAACAGGAAATCAACAGTGGCTAGTGTCTCTTGTTTTCTTCAAATTAGTTATCTATATCTTCACACACAAAGAATTCACACAAAACAAAATAGTATAAAACTAATCAAAAGATGGCCATGGTGGAACCCAGGAGCCTGCACAAACAATTTGCCCGCCCTCTTCGTAAGTGCCTCCCTCCCGCCTGAGCCAAGAGGAGACCCAGTAGTGTCTCTTGAGCTGACCAGTGTGGTGCACAGGCTTGGAATCAAACATCCCAACCTCTCCTCCCCCCATTCACAACTGGGGACAGAGGTCTGAGCATCTCTTGGCAGGATGACTGTCTGCAACATAGCAAATATGGGGGGGGGGTCTCCTCTATCTTCTCTTTGAAAGCAAGTGTTGTTTTCAGTTTTGTTTTCATTATGATTAATTGCTTTACTCTATTCAATATTCTCTTTTGATTGATTTTATAATGCTCTGTCTTTGGTTTGATTTTGCTATACTTAATTGACTAGTTAACTATTGTAAAGGTAATGAGATATACTACGGTACCTATTACTGTTACCCTGGTAAACTGCTGTGAAGTTCTGTACCAAATTCACTGCACTGTCTCAGTTGGCTTTGTTCTGTTGTATTTCTACTACCTTCAAAATAAAAAAAAACTGATCAAAACAAAATAATGAAAGCATTACAGGCCTTCAAAACCAGACCATAGGAAAATCAACAATGGCTACCATAATGTTTCTTGTTCTCTTCAAAATAGCTGTCCATACCTTCACACATACTGAAATCAAATAACAGAAAACAGACTAAAGCCAATCAAAACAAAGAATAAAAGCATTATTTGGCTTCAAAACAAGGTGATAGGAAATCAACAATGGTTACCACGATGTCACATTTTCTTCTAAGTAGCTGTTGATACCATCACATGTAATAAAATCAGTTCTTGTAAACTCTTTAGGAGATGATCTAGGCATTTACAAGTCTATACATGTACATCTATCCTTTCTGTATTAGATAAACTTCATATTCTTAAAACAGCATACGCAACATAACATTTATGTAAGAAAGGATTTGAGACTCAATGAGTTTGAAAATGCTGCATTACATCAAGTTATATAAACTTTTCTTGTGTGATTTTTCAGATCCTTTAATATGCCCTATGGGCATTGACTTCCTAAGTTAGAATAAAATATATGATGTTTCTTAAAGTTATTGATCCTTATTGACTCTCTCATGTAATTAGTATTCCTCAGGTAACACTCTGTGAGTGATTGGCTTATTTACATATGTTTAGAAGCAGAATTGTTGGGTCAACCCAAATATACTTCTACTGATAGTTTTTTAAATTCTGAGTGAGACATTATTCTTTAGCAAATGAAAATATCTGAAATTAATGATGGCATCAGGGGTGAAGGGGCCAGGACTCAGTAAGCACTTTAGGTGAAATATGCGTGAATAACCATGATAAAATGCAGAGAAAATCACGCTATTTGAATCTCCAGTTTATTATTTTTCCATCTACCTGCCACTTCTAAGAGAAAGAGCCAAACAGGAAGAATAAATGATGTCAATGCTCAGTATTCACAGTGTGCAGAGAACTCTTTAATCCATTATTTCATTTGCTTCTAACAATAATCCATTTTATAGGAAAAGTAATGAGATCAGAAAGGCTTCAAAGCCAGGAAGTGGTAGATCTGGAACTCAAACCTAAGGCTTCTGGTTTCTAGTCCAATTATGTTTTTTCCACAAAATTCCACTGGCATTCTAAAAGTCTTGATTTCCAGGGGTTTCCTTTAATCAGATAATGGTCAAGTCATTGTTTAATACCTCTAATACTTGTGGTTCATAAATAACCGCTGATTAGACCAAAGAGCCTGACGATAATGAGAGGAACTCAGCATCCAAATACTTACACCTGAATATTTAATTTCAAGTGCTCTCACACCCACTATGGCTGGAGCTGTGGGCAAAAGATTGAACTTTTATTAAGTTAATTAATTATCAAAAGAAAATGAAATTATACTTCATAAATTGCATCAAGCAAGACAGACAAGTGGCCAACGTGTTTTGAGAATGAGGATTAAAATATGATTTTTCATTAACAGAATGTCTTATCTAAGAATATCTTGCTTCATTAAGCAATTTTATTAATCAGGGTTTGGCTTTCTCCCCCAAATTTCTTGATTGATATGTGCTAATGGTTTGAATGCTTCCATCTTCTCCAAAATGTGTATGTTGAGACTTAATGGGCGATATGATGATTTCAAGAAGAACCCTCATGAAGCAGACAAGCACCCTTACAAATGAGCCGTGCCCTCTCTCACCCTTTTGCCCTTTCTCCTTCTACCCTGTGAGGACACAGTGTTCCTTCCTTTCGGAAGATGCATCACCAGGGTGCTGTCTTGGAAACAGCAAGCAAGGCCACACCAGACACAGCATGCTGATGTCTTGACCTTGGTGTCACAGACTCCAGAAATGTGAGCAATACATTTCCATTATTTATAAATTATCTCATCTCATGCATTGTGAGACAGCAGAATGAATGACTATGACAATACACTTTAAATATTTTCAAGTATATACTCAGTGTGATTTAAAAATATAGTATAGATTTAAATCTAAAAATTTATGACACCAAAACACCTATTGCCATTAATAGCCCTTTGGACCTCCCCTGCTTCAAACAGATTTATCCCACCATTCTTGCCACTTTTTGAAGGAGTTCTAGAAGTCCACCGTGACCATTTTTAGTTCTGTTGCTGTATCTGCTTTGTTATCCTGAATAAATTCAAAAGCTTTACCTTCATTGTCATTTTGAATTTGGGAAAATGCCAAATCCAGGGAATAGGTGCGTGGAGACACACTGTATGTTTTTATGAGCCTGCTTTTCCGTTGGATGACACTTGGCAATAGCACACACCAAATTTTCAATCAGGCCTTACAAATACACTCATAAAAGAGAATTTCCAGAACTGCTTAAGAGAGTGGCAAGAAATAAGTGTTCAAAACAAGGAGGAGTATTTTCAGGAGTATTAATGGCAATGCATCTTTTACTGTAATAAATATTTTAAAATTTAAACATATATCATATTTTTTGATCAATCTATGCATGTGTGTGTGTAAGGCTGGAATACTCCAAACTTGCTTGATTTTTTTTATAATACTGGTAAGCCAAATGAAATATATGGTAGTTTCATTTATTAAGTAGTAAGGGTTGAAGGTGTTAATAAGTATATATGTCTGAATAGCTTAATATCCTTTTGAAAGCAACCTATATTATATAATTTTATATAGTAGAATATAAGTATATGTAAGTTGAAACAAAAATATTTCTCAACCAATTGAAATTACTTACTAATGGCCTATGTGCTGCTGTTGCCAATACAAAAACCTCTGTCCTTGGAATCAGATTAGTTTCTTCTATCCTTACTTGCTACTGCAGTTGGATTCTTGGTATGATGCTTACTTTTTATCAGAGCATCCACAGAAACCTCAGCTTTGAAAATATAGGAAATATACAGAAGCAGAGGGTAAATAGCAATTGCCAAGGGCTGGAGGAGGAGGGCAGTTTGGGAAGACACTGGTCAAAGTCTACAAAATTTTCAGTTCGATGAGAAGAATGTGCTCAGGACTGGTAACTATGGTTAGCCATAATAAATTAGAGTCTTGAAGAATGCTAAAGGAGAAGATTGTGTTTTCATCACAAAAAGATGTATATGAGGTAAGGTATGCATTAACTACCTTGATTTTGCCATCCCTCAGTTTATAGGCATTTTGAAAACATGTTGTATATGATAAGTATATATAATTATATTTTTCAGTTAAAAGAAATAAATAGTTTGAATTTTTAAGTAAAAAACAGAAAAGATAGGAAATAATCAAAGCAATGTACTATGATTTAACGCTCAAACTATGAGTAACCTAGAACTGGTAGTTCACAGAGTGTTTGTGTTCCCCTCAGAAGTATAACATATCCCACAGTACCCCCACAGAATTCATTACAGTGCCTTGGGGCATCTCTGCATCCAGTTTTGGAACCACAGCATTAGGGTATTATATACAATAATCTATATTTCAGCGTAAAGGGTTTAACCATTCAAATTGTGTTGCAAGGGGGGCAGAGAAGGGGGGGGAGGCAGAGACAGAGTGATGTTATTTATAAACTTAAGCAACTGTAGACTTTCTCTCTTCTAATATGGAAAATAGCCTAGACGTCCAAAATAAAAGTAAAGAACAAAATAAAAGATAGATAATAGGAAATACGGAGATAGAGTTTTTGTGAAAGTTAAGGGGACCAAGAGATGGAAGGAGGGCAGAGGGAGGAGATGGAAAGGGGATGAAAAGGAGAATGATGATGTCTTAGGTCCATGAACCCCTCCCCATGAGGACTGTAAATGTTCTGTGCTGCGAGCATGAACTAGTAAAAATGAAAAATTCAAAACACAAAACAAAACAAAAACTAGGCAGTTGTATACAAAGCAGGAGGAATACCTATACTATTATTGTTATCCACCCTGAGGAAAGAAATAAGAATGAAATAGGGCAATAATGAGTCTGTTGCTATACAATGGGATACTAGACATAAGTTAAAATTGATTTAAGAGAACTGAAATTCTTTGCAGAATAAAATGAGCAATGATGTGGAAGTTAGAGGAAAGACAGCCAGAAGTAGGGTGAGAGAGTGGATCTTCCATGAGCACAAAAACCTGAGGGAAAATTTTAAGAATAGCGCTATCTGATATCCTACTGGGTTATGAACACAAACCATTTCCTCAAACCTTCAGTGTAGTCTGTTCTACACAAATGAGTCAATGAGTAGTTTTTGATGGAATGCAGAAAAGGCTGGCATGTATTGTTGGATCAGCCCAGAAGAGAGAGCAGGAAATAACGATGCACAAATGATATTGAGGACACTGGAGAGACAGACTCTCAAAGTTTGAGTGACCCTAAGGAACAAGTCACTAAGAATGCCCAGAACACTTGAGATGGAGAACTTGACAGGAAAGGGAGAGAGGATGACCAAAGGCTTGGTGGATCACGAAGGACCATGCATAGATATGGGTGATAGTAATGAGTCATTTAATGTAGAAACCGGGGCTCTGCAGATAATATTAATCTCATTGGCAGGCTTGCGATCAGAGACTAATGCATTTATGGTGAGTGAAAAGACCAGTCTCAAGGGTAGGGCCACATCCCATGTGTAGCCTGGATTCATTGGCAGATGTGGCATAAATCACAATCTAAGGAAGCAACATTGTCTAGGCTGGCAGCAGACTATATATACAATACTTGTCAGAATCAGTAATTTTTCTCTTCTCTAGTCAAGGTTAATTTTTGGTTCTGTTAGATGACCAATGGCACAGAGATTTCAGTACTGTAAGAGACCCAGAGACCAAGCAAACTTTTTTTTGTACTGAAGACATTATGATATCTGACATTCTTTCAAGACAAAATCCCCTAGGAAACCAGGAATAGAAGGGAACTTTGTACACATGATAACATGTGTATGAAAATTCTTAGCTAGCTGGGCATAGTAGCACATGCTTATAATCCCTGGAGGGGAGGCCAAGGCAGGAGGCCTGGAGGCCAAGGCAGGAGGCCAAGGCAGGAGGCGAAGGCAGGAGGATAGCAACTTTAAGCACAGCTTGGCTAACTTAGCAATTTACTTGTACAACGCACCCACATTAAAAAGAAGGAAGTAAAGCTATTCTATTCAGATAACATTGATCTATTGTACTGAAAATTCCCAAGAACATGTAAGAAAAGTATCAGAGCTAGTTTATAATTGAGCAAAGTTGCAGCGTGTAAGATCAACACACAAAAATGAGTTGTGCTTCAATGCAAGAGCAACAACAATCTGAAAAAACGTCAAAAGAGCAATTCCATTTATAATAACATCTAAAAGAATAAAAGATCAAGGAATAAATTTCATCAAGAAGAGAAAATCTTATAAACTGAATGATAGAAAATATTTCTGAGAGAAACGTAAAAAGGCATAAACATATGGAAAGATATCCCATGTCCATGGACAGAAAAAGACTGGTAAAATATTGGTACTACTTAACAGTATTTGCAGATCCATGGAATTCCTATAAAGATTTAGTAAGTTTTTTCCTAGCACTTGCAAGTCTGAGGCAGGTGGATTGTTGAGTTCAGGGCCAACCTGGGCTACATAGTGAGCTTGAATCAACCCGAACTGCCCAACAAGACCCTGTCTCACAATAAACAAACAAACAAAAAATGTAATAACCTTCTTTGAAGAAATAAAATCAGTACTCAAATTTATATGGAATTTCATACAGCCATGAATAGACCTAATAGTCACAAAAAAAGAGCGAAGTTGGCATACTCACAGTTTTCAGTCAAAAATCTTACTTGAAAATTTAAAATTGTCACTTAAAATGTCACTATGCAGTAATCCATAGAGTATGCACTGGCATAAAGACAGATAGTGAGACTTCAGAAATAAACCCAAGCATTTATGAACAATTATTTTCTGACATAGATATCAAGTCCGTTCAATGAAGAGTGAGTAGTCTCTCAACAGAAGGGAGTGGGCAAACCAGAGTTTTACATGCAAAAGAATCAAGTTAGGTCCTTACCTACCTCAATATAAAAAATTTAACTAAAAATATAGTAACAACAGCCTAAATATAAAAATCTAAAACTGTTAAAAGGAAACATAGGGCTAAACCCTCATGGCCTTAGACTTGCAATGGCTTCTTAAATACGAAACAAAACCATGAGCAAAGAGAGGGAGAGAGAGAGACACAGAGATACAGAGGGAGAGAGAGAAAGAGAGAGAGGAAAGAGAGGGAGAGAGGGAGAGAGAGAATAGATAAATTGAACTTCATCAAACTCGAACACTTTTGTGACTAAAATAACATTACCAAGAAAGTGAAAAAAATAACTTATTGAGTGATCTTCCAATAATGTATCTGACATTTTAATATCCAGAACATATAAAAACTCTTACAACTCAACAACAAAAAAGACAGACAACCCAATTAAAAATCTGCAAGGTATTTTAAATGAACATTTCTCCGTAGAAGATATATGGATGATCAATAGGACCATAAAAAGATGCTCAACACCACTGGTCATTAGAGAAGTGAAAATAAAGACCACAGTGAGATACCACTACATAGCTAGTAGGGTGCCTATAGCACATACGCACCAGAAAATAGTGTGTTGGGAAGGATGTGGGGAAATTAGAATGCTTGCAGATTTCGGCTGGGAATATAAAATAATATAGTTGCTTTCAGAAAATAGTCTGAAGGTTGCAGGTTTTTTTCAAAGAGCTAGACAGAGGACTACCATCTGATCCAGCTCTCCACTCTAGTACCTAAGTTTGTATCCAAAAGAATTGAAAATGGAAACTCAAATAGAACTTGCATGTGAAAGTTTACAGCAGCAATATTTAAAATAGCCAAAAGTATACAATTCAAATACCCACCAATAGACAAGTAGATAAGCAAAATATGACATACATATGAATATTATACAGACTTAAAATAAAGTTGTCATATATGCTAAAATATAGATGAAGCTTGAAAACATACTAAATATATTAAGTATGATATAGAACAATATTCTATCATTTCATTTATATGAAATAATAGAATGAGCAAATTTATAGAGACAGAAGGTAGAATAGAACTTACTAAGGAATGGAGAGAAAGACAAATGGGGAGTTACTGCTCAAGGATATGGGGCATTATTGCTTATTTGAGGAGAGGGAAAATCTTGGAAAATAGTGAGGATGGTTACACAACATTGTGAATATATTTAATGCCAACAAACTGTACATTTAAAAGTAGTGAAAATGCAGATTTTATGTCTGATTTATTTTACCTCAGTAAAAATGTACACAAAGATTTGCTAATACTATTTGGGGATGGCAAAGGCGTAGATGTATACTAGAAAAAAAATCTATGTTTTAGTGTCTTACCATTCTTAAGATGGGAAAATCTGAATAATCTATCCTGTCAGAAAAACCAAACATTATTATATACCATTCAGACATTGTCCCATTAGTTTCAGGCCCCTGCTTTCTTCCTTTTAATAAGTCTGGACTTATATACATTCTCCTGAGTCTAAGTCATCTGGGCTTCAAAGACAAGGGAGACACTGGGCATTTTTGATTGACAGGGACAGTATCCATTACTTCATTGTGGGAGTTGTTGAATAAGTTCTGCCTGGTCTTTGTTGTAACATTAAACAGAGAGCTGAGAAACTTTTTAATAAATACTTCTTGCAAGAAAGTTATAAGCATTATACCTTCCATGAGTTCAACAATTTGAAATTTCTCTTTCGAAATGAAAATCGAACATCGAACTTGTTATGCCTTTCTTGAGAATAATAACCATATGCCTTCACTGTCTTCTTCATATGTTTCTCCCCAAGAAGATTTATAAAAGGGATGATAAGAAGTTTGTTTAAAAAGCTGTGATGTAGAAAACTGGGCTATCCAGGATCTGGGGGCTGGGATGAAGGGTCTTTGGGGCCAGTGAGACAGGCTCCAGGTGGTGGGTGCTGGACTGTGTGTGAGCTCTGTGAGACAGAGCTGGCAGCTGGGTCAGAACCCAGTGCCTGAGCGCATGAAGAGCTGATCCTAACTGGGGAGCAGGAGGGATAAGCTGCAAAGCATATGTTGATTCTCCATCAGTGTCTTGTTATCTATGTGAAATCATTTTAAAGGAATGAGATAAATTTAAATTAATGAGAAATAATTAATGCATCCTGTTTATGGTTGAATGCAAAAATACAGTTCAAACTACAGCTAATGGCCAAGGGACAGCCTGGGCTAAAGGAAAATAGTATCAGAAAAACCACAAGTGCTCTTCTATGTGTAAAAATGTCATCAGCGATGAAGCACATATCAAATCTCAGAGCCGAGGATGCCTGTGGATGAGGAATTCGAGAATCTCACTGGCAAAACAAAGATGAAAGTAACCTCCTTTATCACTGTAAAACCTTAACATAGCAAGTTTAGGAAGAAAAATGTAAGTGTTGAAATGGTGTGTTTTTAAACCAGGAGAAAAGAAGGCATCTCTGATTTTAATTGCAAATTTTGGGCTTTTTAAAAATGGAATTATCATTTTCAGTGTCAAGCAAAAATAAACAAAACAAAACGACCCTAAAAATTCCCCAGAGAATAAAGATGTCTTATGTAGTGCAAAGTAGATTTGGAGTTGCGCTAGTAAACAAGGATATTGATTTGATGTAACTATTTCCTTGCTTTAGTAGCCAAGGCTAATACTTGGAATTACCATATGCTAGAAGGTGTTCTGGTTACTTTAAACATATTGAATTATTTAGTGATTACTATGAGCTTAACTGGTTAAATATTAACCAAAAGAGAACTTTCTTTCCTTCTTTCAGATTTAGCTAGTCCTTTTGTATCTGGTTTGACTTTATTTCAGTTTTGCTCTATTCTTCTGATCTTATGTTGATCTATGTACATTAGAAGTGTTTCAGTCACTTTCTTATTTCAGGGCACTTTGTTATTTAGAGATTATTTCTGAGCTTTGCTAATCCAGTTTTTCAAACTTCATCTAAAGAAGCAAGTCTTCATCAGTTGGTTTTCATGAAAGATTTTGTTTTACTATAGAATATACAATCGATTTGTCTTCCCATATGTGTGTGCTGAGTCTGTGTTCTCTTCTAGGCTAAAAGAGTATTTTAGAAAAGTTGGCTTGACTAAAAATGAATTTCTGCAAATGACCAGATACACAAGCTGTGAGAAACATTCCATCCCCTACCCTGCACTCTGCCCACCAATATCCCTATACCAAACTTCTCAGGGCCAGGTCCTTTTCAAGAATATAATTTGAATTTACAATCTCTATATTGGTTCCTGAGCTATTATTATTGTTACATAATACATGATGTATGCTAATTATCCTACTTTCCTAATGTTCTGACAGATATTGTCAAAACCAACAAGTCCATAAATGACCATATGATGATGACAGAGTCCACAAGTCACAGAAATAATTCAGGCTCATTCTCTCTATCAAAGTGTATTTTTTGTTTAGAGATTGTAAAAGTTTTTGGACCATGAATGCCCCCGTAGTTCTTTGAACTACTGTATCGTATTGAATGAACATGGCCCTTGTTTGACATGAGGTTAACAGGAAATCCTGGTCTTGTCATAATCCAAAGTAGAATTCCTTGTGAACCAGTTATAGGCCATGTGTTTGTGTGTATGTAAATAAGTCTTTGCGTTCACAAAATGAAATATATTCTAAAGGTAAAACAGTGAAAATTACCAGCTGTACATCCAGCACATAACACAATCAGCATTTATTACTGGATTACTTTCTTTACAATATTTTTTATATTGCTAGAATTGTGTTTTGTGTTAATTTAATTTTATTATTTTATTTTATTTTATTTTATTTTATTTTATTTTATTTTATTTTATTTTATTTTATTTTTGGTACCAGAGATTGAACTCACAATAGCACTCTTGCAAGGCAGGTGCTTATGCTGCTGAGCTAAATCCCCAGCCCCTTGTGTTAAATTTTTTATTGCTATTGTTAATTTCACAGTTAGAACCATTTCTTCCTTAATTGTCCATTTCTAGAGAGGACAAAAAGAAGAGTCTGGTAATCAAGGAAGACATCAGGGCAGAAATTAATGAAATTGAGACCAAAAACAATATGGAGAATCAATGAATCAAACAATTGATTCTCTAAAAAATTAAACAAAATAGACAAACCCTTAGCTTTTCTTATCAAAATAAAGACCCAAATCCATGTAATGAGAAATGAAAAAAGATGAAATAACACCAGATGCTGCTCAAATTCAGATTATAGGTAACCACTCTGAGAACCTGTATTCTAATAAAATAGTAAATTTAGAGGAAATGGATAAATTCCTGGATATATATGAACTACCAAAGCTGAATCAAGAAGATATAAGAATCCTGAGTAAGCCAGTATCAGTCAGTAAAATTGAAGAAGTAATAAAAGAAATTAACAACTAAGAAAAGCCTGAGTCCTGATACATTTACTGTTAAATTCTACAAGAACTTTAGAGATGACCTAATGCCAATATGTCTCAAACTCTTTAATGAAATTGACTGGGAAGTAGTACTCCCAAAGTCATTCCTGGAAGCAAACATTGCCCCAATTCCAAAAGTAGAAAAGGATGCAACCAAAAAAGAGAACTATGGTCCAATCTCTTTAATGAACATTTGAGATGCAAACATCCTCAATGAGATATTGGCAAACAGAATGCAGCAAATCATACATTATGACCAAGTAGGTTTCATTCCAGGGCAGGGATAGATCAACATACCAAATCAATAAATGTTATATACTACATAAACAGAAGCAAGGACAAAAGTCACATAATCACCTTAATAGATGTAGAAAAAGCATTTGACAAAATCCAACACTCATTCATGATTAAAAATACTGAAGAAGATAGTAATAAAAGGGCTTTATCTCAACCCGATAAAAACTATTTATGAAAAACCAATGGCCAACATCATACTAAATAATGAGAAATAGAAAGCTTTCCCTCTAAAATCAAGAATAAGACAAGGATGTCTGCTATTACCACTTTTATTTAATATAGTTCTTGAAACATTAGGCAGAGCAATAGGATGAGAAAGAAACAAAAAGGATATATGGGTAGGTGAAGAAGTTAAATTATCATTATTTGCTACTGACATGATTCTCTATATATCTGGGGAAGACACCAAAAAGTACACCAAAATTTCCCCAGAACTAATGTTTTAATTTGCCAGTGTAGCAGGATACAAAGTTAACACTCAAAAATCAATATTATTCCTGTATGCTAATAACCAATTCACTGAAATGGAGGGAAACACTACCTTTCATAATAACATCAAGAAAAATTAAAGACTTGGCAATCACCCTAACCAAGGAAGTGAAAAGCTACAGTTCTCTGAAAAGTACAGTACTCTGAAAAAGGAGATTGAAGAAGACAATAGAAAACAGTACGATATACCCCATTTCTCATTTTTTTAAATTTTATTTAAAGAGAAACAAAACAAAACAGAATAAAGGGTAGCAACAATACAGTATTCCAAGGAAAAAAGGAAAAGAACAACAACAAAAAAACCTAAAAAAAATTATTGCTTGATAAATTACATACTGACTTCTTGGAAATAGTTGTTCAATTTACAAAGTTAAAACATGTAAAGTAGACATTCAAACAGTGAGACTGTTAACAGTTCTGCTCCACGATCTGACAAAAACAGCAATATGGTCATCCATCTTACCCATGCAAATATACATGTAATTATATCAAAAGGTTAAAATTAAACACAATAAAACAGAACAAAGCGGATCACAAGAAAGCAATGTAAGAGACAAAAATTTAAAAACTAGACAATCGGAGATATTCACTCTCTATCATATTGACTCTTGTTTTGGTCCAAATAGTTGTCCATATTGTCACATACAGGGAATTCACATGAAACAACCTTGTATGGAATTGATCTGAGCAGGACGAGGAGGGCATTTCAGGTCTTCAAGACCAGACATTAGGGAAGCCAAGAATGGCTGTCATAGTGTCTCTCATTCTCCTCAAAACAGCTGTCAATACCTTCATGTGTGTTGAACTTAAACAAGGCAAAGCAAGCTAAGATCACTTTGAATAAAAAGTGATAGTTTTGCTGGACTTCACATCATGACATTATGCAATCAGCACTGGCATTGTAGTGTCTCTTTTTCTTCAAAGTAGTTGTTCATTTCAACATGTGTTATATAGTTGGTTCTCATAAACTATTTATAAGCTCTACACATGCATGAGTCTCTACATGTATATCTATCATTTCTGTATTAGCAGGAAAAACAAAACAAAGCAAGGTAAAACAAAACAATTCCTAGAAAAGCATGAGGCAGAAAAGTCACATAAAACCACAATACAAGTTGATCTACAATGGTTACCATGGTGTCTCAGCAGTGTATAACAACATTAATAAAAATGAAGCATTGGAGATATTATAAGACTTCAAAAGCAAGTAATAATCAAACCAGAGTGGGTATCTTAGTGAATCTTATCATCTTCAGTGTAGTTGCCTATACACTTAGACTTGATGCTATCCATCACAACAGATTTAAATAAAATCAGTAAATACAAAGTAGCAATCTAACAAACCAGATACAAATAAGATCAGTCATAATAAGACAGTATATGTTATAAAGGGCTTCAGATTAAGTTGATAGGAAAATTAGGGATGATTACCATAATATGGCCTCTTATTTTTGGGATAGCTGACCATGACCTCAAGTCTAGTGTAAGCAGACAAACTGGAACAGCACGTAATCCATCCAAGCAGAGTGGTGAGAATAATGTAAATTTTAAATCTTGTTACCCCATTAACAATATCCTCTGCCTCCCTTTTTTAGACAGTTCCTCCCCTTTCACTCCCATGGGGTGCACTGCTTGTTTTGGGTCCCACTGCCTCCCTATACAGAGCAGCTCAATGGACCCTATCTCCTGATCTACTCTGCCTGTGTTTCTCTCTGTTACTACTTTGAGGCCCTCTATACTAGAGATTTTAGCCATTCTTCTCTGCCTCATTTCTGCTATTCTATTTTTCTGCCATTGATAGTCTATTTTTCTCTTCCACTCTACTGTCTGTCTCATTCACTGAGGCCTCTCTGCCACTGTTCCTGAAATGCTCATATTCTTGTTCTCTCTCCCTAGAATGTCCTTCAGTATTTTTTGTAGGGTTGGACTGGTGGTGACAAATTCTCCTAGTTCCTCTTTGTCATGGAAGCATCTTTTTTCTCCATTAATTTCTAGAGAGAGTTTTGCAGGATACACCAATCTGGGCTGGAGATTGTTCTCCTTCAGTGCTTGAATTACTTTACTCCAAGCTCTTCTTGACCTGATGGTCTGTGTGGAGCAGTCTGCCATGATTTTGATGGGTTTTCCTTTATAGGTGATCTGTTTCTTTTCTTTGATGGCTTTTAATATTCTGTTCTTATACTGAATTTCTGGGATCTTGATTATTATGTGTCTGGGTGTAGCTCTGTTTGGGTTGTAGGTGGCTGGAGTTCTGTATGCTTCATACCTCTGCATATCATTTCTTTTTTCTATGCTTGGGAAATTTTCTTTAATAATTGCTGTGAATAGCCTTTGTAATTCCTCTGGTTTGAT
>PVJX010005896.1:0-18770 GCA_004027295.1 Dolichotis patagonum | reverse complement strand
ATCTTGTCATCTTCCAGTCTTTGTATCTTTACTGCCTGCTCCCTTGTTATTTTTAAGAGATCTCCCTTTCATGACCCCACATTGCAAGTCTGTGTTCAATTTTTGATAGTCTGTCTTTGGTTTCTTTTAAGCAGTTTTGCCAGCTTTCTATGGAGTCTTTAGTTTCCTGATAATCTCTTTGAATCTGTTTCATGAATTCTAGGTTTTTCCTGAATTCTTCATTAAATTTTTCTCTCCATTTGTGTTCCTCCATTCTTCTGTCTGTGCCTTCTTGAGAGGTGCCCAGCCCTTCTTTTATCAATCTACTTATCTCTTGTTTAATTTGAATTAATATTTCAGTTTTGGTCCTGCTTACAAGGTCCTGAAGATATGTCTTTATTTGCGCTAACGCTGCATTTGATGTTGCATTTTTGCTGCCCTCAATCTCTTTTGTATTTACCTCTCCTGGATCAATGTTCTCAAGGTTGGGGGCTGGGAGTTGTTTCTTATTTCTCCCTTTCGTCATGTTTTTGGTTCCTTCCATACAAGTGTACAGTGTAATGCCCAGACCCTTTTCTTGTTGGTTAAGGCTCCTCTAAAGGGTGCAGGCCAGGAGCTTTAGCCCTCTTCAATAGGTTATCAGAGATTAGAGTTCACCCATGGGCAGTGTGCGCTAGCTCCTCCCCTCCGGGCCAGTCAACCCCTGCAGACCTTCACTGTGTCAGTGTGCACTGATCTCAGGGAAGTATTACTGTAGCGACTCACTGTCTCCCCACTAGGGGCGCAGCCTAATCCAAGCAGATCCCACCAATCCGCTCGGGGAGCAACCAACTGAAGCCACTTCCTTATGGAGTTAGGGCTGTCCTGCCCAAATCCAACATGTTGTCCAGTCGGTTACCCCTTTCCCGTGGGAGGGTCCTATTCCCACCACTCACCATGTGGCAATGCCCGTCCTGAGAACTGCAGGACTCCCCGACCTCTGACTTCAGCACGGCTGCAGTGGGAATTCACCATGCCACTGGGTGGGTCGAGTGCAGGGCAGGTCCGGGCGAGCTGCATGCAGGGCTGTTTAGCTCCACGCTCCGGCGGCTCAAGCCAGTTGCTATGGTGTGGATCACTTGTTCAGGTTGGGCAGGAATTCAGGCAGCTCGAGGAGGGCACCGTGCTCGCTGATCTTAGCTTCTCTGATGGTAGTCCCAGGACCTCATATTCGAGTGGTTTTTTGCGCTTTAGTTTTTTCCTGGGTTGTGAGAGTCCATCTCTATCTGTTTGGGTCTCTCCAGGGTGTTTTATTCTGGCATTTGAGCTGTCTCTCTCAGAGAGGGTCTCTCTCCTGCTACCTACCAGTCCGCCATCTTGTTCAATCTCTGATATACCTCATTTCTGCATAAGTAGAATAAATATAGACAAAATGGCCATACTTCAACTCTGTTACATAGATTTAATGCAATATCAATAGAAACACCAACAACATTCCTTACAGAACTGGAAAAAGGAATTCTTATATTCATATGGAACCAGAAGAGACCTAGAATAACAAGAGCAATTCTAGGCAACAAGGCCAAGACAGGGGACATCACAATCCTGGACTTCAAATTACACTGCAAAGCTACCCTGATAAAAACAGCATAGTAATGGCAAAAAACACACACAAACAAACAGACTCTTGCATCAGTGGAACAGATTAGAAGATATAGAAACAACCCTAGAACACTCAGCTATATTATTTTTGACAAAGGGGTCAAATTCTTTTGTTGGACGAAAGATAACCTCTTTAAAAAATTGTGCTGGGAAAACTAGCAAACCACATGCTGAAAGTTGAAGTCTCTCACCATGCACTAAACTGTGATCAAAAGAGATTAAAGATCTAAACATTAGAATAGAAACACTTAATTTGCTAGAAGACAAAATGCATAAAACTCTTGAAGACTAAGGTGTAGTGACCTTATGGCCAAAATCCCAGATGTATAAGAAATAATATCAAGAATCAACAAATGAGATCACATCAATCTAAAAATCTTCTGCACAGCAAAGGAAACCACTAAGAGTAAAAAAACAACCTACAGAATGGAGAAAATTTTTACCAGCTATTCATTGGATAGAGGACTAATATCTAGAATATATGAAGAACTAAAAATTCTCCAAAAATAAAAGACCCAATCAAAATATGGATAAGTGAAAGGAACACACTTTTCTGAAGAAATAAAAATGATCAACAAATTATATAAAAAGTTTTAACATCTCTGGCCATTAAAGAATGTAAATTAAAACAACACTGAGATCCTATCTCATCCCAAAAAAGAGACCTTCATGACTACTATGAAGAAATCAAACAATAACAAATGCTACTGAGGTCATGGGGGAAAAGGAACTCTTCTACATTGTTAGTAGGAATGTGATTTAGTACATTTAGTTATGGAAATAGGTATGGTGATTCCTTAAAAAAATAAAAATAGAAAATTCATTTGACCCATTTGTTCTCCTTCTAGGTATCTTCCTGAAAGAGTTAAAGACATCATATTACAGTGATTCATGCATATCCATATTTGTAGCAGTATGATTTATAATAACTAGATCTTGGAAACAACCTATATGCCCATCAACAGATGAATGGATAAAGAAAATAAGCTATTTATATACAATAGAGTACTACTCTGTCATAAAGAAAGATAAAGTTGAGTAGAAAAATGCATGCACCTCAAGAGCATAATGTTAAGTGAAATAAATCAGACAGAGAGGCTTAAATATCACCTGGTTTCTCTTATATGGGAAAAAATATAAATAAAGAGCAAAATAGATAGATAATAGGAAGCAGGGAAATAGATCTTTCTCAAATGGTGAGGGGATCAAGAGATGGAAGGAAGGGAAAGAAGGAAGATGGGAAGAAGATGAAAGAAGAGTTAAAATGTATTATATACATTCACCAACTTTCCACAAGGAATGTGATTATTACATACTACAAACATATACTGAGAAAAATAAAATTCAAAAAAAAAAAATCAAAACAGCCAAAACCCAAGGATTCTTGACAGGTAGGCAGAATCTAAAGAAATCTCCACAGTAATTACAGAATTTCTCTGCCCTAGTGCTCTTCTACCCACAGCACAAAAACAATAAAGTATTGTAAAACAAGGCAAAAAGACGCCTCCAAAAACCCCTAACTCCTCAAAAGCTGATCTAATGGAAAGTGAAGTAGAGGAACTTACAGGCAAGGAACTCAAAAACCAAATGGACAAAATGTTTGTTAAGATAAAAGAAGAAACATATAAGCAAATGCATAAGATGTTCAATAAGCTCCAAGGGGATTTAATTAAAGATTTTACCAATAAAACACTCAACGAGCTTAAAGAAGAAATAAACAATAAACCAATGGAGTTAATCTGGACAATACCAGACATGAATGACCCTTCTGGTAAAGAATTAGAAAGTATGAAAAAAGGCGAGCAGTAAAGCATCATAGGAAAATTTCAGTGGAAAGCTTGGGTAGCGAACTTGACTAATGTGAGGACAGTATCAGCCATAGAAGACAAGGTAGCTATGTAGATACCTTAAAAAAGACAAAGCACCATGGAAACGATATGATATTGTTGGATAATTTAAAAAGCAACCTCAAAATTACAGCAATAAAGGAAAACTTAGAAGGTGAATCAAACATATAATAATTTTATACATTGAAATAACAGCAGAAAGCTTTTCAAATCTATGGAAAGAATTCAATATTGAAGTATGAGAGACATACAGGCTCCTAAACAGTCATGACCTGAAAAGAACCTCTCCATGACACAATCATAATCACAATTCTGGAAATTCAACAAAAGGAAAGAACACTAAAAGATGTTAGAAAAAAATAGAAGAGAAATTTGCAAGCATCAGAATAAGTGCAGATTTATAAACATGAACTTCTAAGGCCAGGAGAGATAAGGGCAAAGTTTTACAAGGCCTAAAAGAAAATTGTGAAACCAAACTTTTACACCTTGCAAATTTAACCTTCAATATTGAAAGAGAAGTAAAGATTTTCCACAAGAATAAAGTCCTAAATAAACACTTGACCATTAAACCAGCATGATAGAAAATACTGAAGGGAATCCTAGAAAAAGAGACCACCATCACCAAAAAGTCTAAAGGAAAGTACACATCTAATTGAGAGAATAGTTATACTAAAGAAAAAAATTCAAAGAATCAGCAGTGGAAAAGTAATTCTATGACAGGATTTAATAAACACCTTACACTAATAACTGTCAATGTCAATTGTTTTAATTCCCTAATCAAAAGATACATACTGGTAGACTGGATGGAAAAAACGCAACCAAACACTGGCTACAGGAAACACAACTTATCCAGAAGAAAGTGTGTATACTGAAAGGGAAAGGATGGAAAATGATGCTCTAAGAGACATGAACCACAAACAAGTAAACTAATCAGAAGAGGCAAAGATGGTCACCATACCAGCAAAGGAAATAATTCAAGAAGAAGCTATAACAGTTGCAAATATCTATGCTCCACATGGCAGCGCACGCACCTTCATAAAACAAAAATACTGGATTTGAAAGGACAGATACACCCCCATGCTATCATAGTGGGAGACTTCAGTACTCCACTCTCATGATTAGACAGGTCAACCAGACAAAAGTATCAGCAAAGAAATGTCAGAGTTAAACTATACCATTGGGCAAATAGATATAACACATAGTTACAGAGTATTGTATCCCAAAACAACAGAAAACACATTGTTCTCAGCTGCACACAGAACTTTTTCTGAAATAGACCATATAATAGACCAGAGAGCATGAATAAATAAATGCAAATAATTGAGACAGTCCCCATACTTACTATTGTATAATAACAAAATGAAGCTAGACATCAACTGCAAAAAAATTATAAAAAGTACACAAACACATGGAGATTAAGTAATACATTACTTTTTTTCAGCAGTGGCCAAGTTTATAAAAGAAAGTAAAAGTGAAGAGTTTGGGACAAATTGGTTTTGCAGAGCAAGTTTGGGCTGAGTAAAAGAAGAAAAAGCAAGGTAAAAGAACACCTTGGAAACAGCAGAGTGGGCTACCTGAGGAAAGCCACCACAGCAAGCTTTTCACAGCTGCCTCTTCTTCTATGCTATCCAAACCTCAAGGGAAAGTAACACATTATTGAGTAATGTGTTACATTACAATAGATCACAGAAGAAATCAAAGAAGAAATAATAAAGTTCCTAGAATCAAATGACACTGGAAGCACCTCTGAGACACATGAAAGCAATTCTGAAAGGGAAGTTTATAGTTGTGAAGGCTCACATAAAAAGAAGAGCGCAATCCTTAATAAGTAACCTAGTGATGTATCTCAAGGTCATAGAAAAACAAGAACAATCCAAACGTGAGACTAACGGAAGGAAAGTGAGTAATTTTGAAATAGTGAAGACACAATATGGACAACTTGAAAGAAAGTCAAGGAAAAGCCATCTCACCCATACCTAATGTCTGTGGTATCTATCCAGTATAGCAACTGGAAGTTAGGAGTTTACTCACAGTAGCTGCTAGAATTATTGACTCAGAAACACATTTGCACATGGTAAACAAAAAGAGTAGAAGCTATTGCCATCATAATCATCACCATCATTATCATTTTTTCACAATCAAAAAGGGTGACTAACGTTAAGTTTTAGTCTTGAATTATAATTAATATTCATTAGCCAGGTGGACTGAAACAATTTCCATTTAATTCTAATTTTCCTTTCTTATCCAACTTCCCTCCTTTCTTTTTTTTCTTTTCTTTTCTTTTCTCTTTCTTTCTTTCTTTCTTTCTTTCTTTCTTTCTTTCTTTCTTTCTTTCTTTCTTTCAGTTCCAGCACTCAAACTCAGGACCTTTCACATGCCAGGCAGATGTTGTGCTGCTGAGCTATATCACCAGCCTTTTTTATCCAACTTAAAACAAAAAGCATTATGCATCCTTAAGAAACTGTACTTGTGAGAAATATGAAGAAATATATAAAATGTTCTATGTTTCATGTCAATCAGTTTCCTTTCTTTAAGGTCTCCATGTAATCTAAACTTCTTAAAGGCACTGGTTCTTATTCAGTGGAATGACTGAACACAATATATTGTTGGAAGGTACTGATTAGTAAAGTTTGACCTATAGTAAAGTATCTGTTTGGACATAATTTGGGGTATTTATAGACTTGAGAGCTTAAGTGCATAGGCATGTGCTCCTGCTGAAGTACTGTAATTTATTCACAGATGAATGAATAGGTATAAAATCCTAGAACAATTTAACCTCTTAAAACCCCCCACATATTCCATGAATATATTTCTGGGAATGAAAAATAATTTCAAAATGCTCTGATATGAAATATTTTATTATTTTTCTTAAAACTTTTATCCTAAGTATCTATGCAGTAGCCGGCATTTTGGGAACCTGACAGTACCCAGCTGACATGAACCGAGGGGAAAAGGAAAGGGGTGGACTGGTTCTTCATGGCCCAGGCAACTGTGTTTCTTCACTGTGAGTCACTTTTACTTTCAACTTTCTAGCTTTTTTTCTCTTTCACCTATTTTCCTTTTGCTCATTCCCAATTTTTTTTCACAAAGACAAAAAAGACCCAAAGGGCTTTACTAGGTAATAAGCTGTTGCTCGTTTCCCCCAGATGTACAGTTTTTCAGTGCAGTTAGCGTAAACCTAGGAGTGAGGAGAACCTCTGGTCAGCACATGAGCTGTCTGGAGGCATCAGCATTGCTATTCACAAAAGGACATCATACACAAAGGACAACTATTGCGCACAACTAATACTCAGTAATTGCATCTCCATATTACTATCTCTTTTGACCCATTTAGCAGTGCTTCCTATGAGGTGAGAAGAAAACAATACCTTCTGATTATGAAGAGAATCGAAGCTCAGAGACAGTAATACATGTGAGAAAGGCCTTTGTGTCCCACTTAAACCTGAGTCTACAGTATGCTAATATTCAGATCTACTGAAAAGTATAGAGAAACTGACACCGTCATAGGTTATCTGAGTTGCTGGGTGACCTTGGAAAGTTTTCTAACCTTTTTGTGCTTCATTTTTCTCAGATGTTAAGTGATGATAATAGAGTTACTGAGGATGAAGTTAATCTATAGAGCCCTGGAAAGAGTTCCTAGGACCCTGTAGTTCATAAGTGTCTTGGTTACTTTTTTCTCTCACTGTTGAGGCAAAATACTTGACACCCAAAATGAAAGAAAGGTTTATTTAGCTTATAGTTTTTGGAGGTTTCAGTCCATACTCAGTTGGCTCCAAGGCAGGGTGGCACGGCTAAGGTGCATCCATTCATGGTGGCCACACATGACAAGAGCAAAAAGGGCAAAAGGAAGTGCCTCCTTCCCTCTCTTACATAGTATGCCTCTGGGTAATTGCAGCACTCATACTGTCAATCCCAGTGCTAGACAACAAACGAATCACAAATGCTAGATTCAGCAGTCTCCATGACTGCATGAAGCTTGGGAGGCCATCCAAACATGAACCATAACAATAAGTATAAGCTATTATAATATAATGTAATAAAAATAATTATTCTTAATTAGTAAGTAGAATTTGGTTTTAAGACAAAGTCTTCTGACTCCAAATCTAATGCTCTATTAATCACAGCACAGATGTCTTTGATTATCTCACCAATCCTCAAAAGTCTATTAGGTGTCATATGGTACTACAGAATAATGATAGTATACATCATATTTGTATCATTAACGTAGTGATAATACGCTAAACAGATGCTTAAATATCATGGGCACACAAAATATATAGTATTTTTACCCCCTTAAAGATTCAAATAGAGTAAAATTCATCCTCTTAAGTGTGTCATTATGAGTTTTGACAAATAGAAACAGTTTTAATAACTATAACCACATTCAAAACATAGAACAATCCTTTGCAGTAGAATTTTATGTGAATATTCTGGAAGGAATTTTTCTAATTCATCATACATATTAATAAATACATCTTGATTCAGGACCTTTAAAACACACTCTTAAAGTTAGATCGTAATTCTCATTTTTTATTGATTTATTCACTAAAGAAGCATTTACTGTGTTCTTCCTAAAAATATGGCATTGTATTGTTCTTTATGAGGTGAGAAATAAGTGTATCTAGTTTCAACCTTCAAAAGGAGAAAATATAATCATTTTGTTTTATTTTTCTATCTTAGTGCTAACAAATAAACCTGAAGGGGAAAATAAAAGGATGTTTCCTAAATGCATTTTTAAAAGAGGGTGTGAAAAATGATGACAGTGTTAGGATTTCTGCAATTAGTGTTTATAAAACAAACCACAAGAGAAAAATATCTTCTCCCTTACAAAACCTACAACTTAGTTCAGCTCTTCAAATATTTGTTTTCCACACAATACCTTCCTGAGTGGATATAGTCCTTCTCGTCAAGCAATATGTAGCATAGTGGAGCAGAGCCGTACCATACAAGGCAGAAAATGAGCACAAGCATTCCAATGATAGGTATTCAGAAAGAGATAATGTTGACGTGGAGGGACAGGTAAACAGTTAAACAGTCTTCAACAGTTGTAGAACTTCGACAACTGTTAATACTGCCGGAAGGACAGAAGTTGAGTATACTATAGAATTATTGCCTCATTCAACAGGTAGCTCCTACCCACATGTGGCTATTTTATTTATTATTAATTCATTGCATTTGTTGGTACATTTTAGGGATACATCATGATCACATTCATCACAGGGACTCTGTACCCAGACAAGACACAACTTGCGTCTTCCCTGATCATTCCACCACTCTCTTTTCCACTCCTCCTCCCTTCCCCATTTACAAAAGCTTTGTTTATATTTTTTTCCTCCTTTTTTTATCATTTTTTTCTTGCTTCTTCCTTCCTTTCCTCCTCCCCTGTCTCTGTTCCCCTTCCCATTTGAATAGTATCTTTTTGTTTCACAGTATCTATTATACATTTTTGTTCTTCTTCATACTTTTGGTATCTCACACCAGAGAAAATATGCGGTATTTACACGCGTGGCCAGTTCATTTCACATGCGTCTATTTTATTTTTAAATTAATTGATTATTATTATTAATTGAAGTTGAATACAATTTTAAAAATTTAGGTCCTCATTTACACTGGTCACATTCCAAATGCTTCGTCGTCCCCCGTGGCTAGTGGTTATGGTGTTTAGATAACAGAACATCTCCATCATAACAGAAAATTCTGTTTATCAGTAATGCTGTAGAATGAATGGGATGAAGAAAGGTATGGAGGTGGGAATAATGAATTATTCAAATCTGTTTGATCCCTTGGACGAAATACCAGAAATAATGTTATAACCATGAATCCATTTCCTCTCCAAATCGACATTGGAAATGCATGCCTATGAAAGGATCAATGACTCAATTGTTTCACTGGCTGCTCTGGTTCAATAATCATGCTGAGTTCATACTATAAATCAATAATGAAGACATAAGACTTAACAGGTCTATCTAATTGCTCCATCTAGCTGAGCATGCAGGTCCCAGTGGCGGAAAGCCAGGCCCCAGGGCACCGCCAAGTGTGAGTTCTGCTGTGTCTTCTGCAGGGACCTGTTCGTGGACTGGTTCACGCTGAATGGCTTGGGGCTGTCAGAGTTGCAGGACTCGAAGAGCCTACTCATTATCAAATCATTTGCTTCTTTAGAAATAGTGGCAGCATCCACTGCAAAATCTAGATGGCAGTTAGAGATTTGAGGAATCTGTAACCTAAAGAAACTAGTCCTATTACATGAATATGGATGAACTGAGTGATGTGACCCAGTCACTGATAAACTTGTGAAGTGCAGACTTCATTGAGAAGAGCTGCTGCCTGTTGTGATGGGAGAATGGGTTGGCTCAACCAGCTAAGCTGCTGTAGTGTTTTACAGGGCTGGCTAGGTGAAGGGTTTACTTTCTTAGGCGTCCAAAAGGACTGAGGTGTGGAGGGCCAGGAAACCAAGTAAGAAGACTTTCTAAATCAACAAAATTCTAAAATGTGTACCTTTATTGGCACACATCTGAAAAAAAATAAGATCATCTGAGAAAATCAAAGCCAGCCTGAGATAATGGGGAATCTTTTGTCTTTTGATTGGGTGGTTCCACTGTAAATTTTAGATCCAATCATTGCTTACAACATTGAATCTTGTAAAATACTATTAACAATATTGGCTCTTAATGTGCATTTGAGGTTTCTGGGACACTATTATTAGGCATTTTATTAGACATCCTCATTAGACAAACAGAGAATTGTCTTGTCTGGAAAGAATTAAGAGGCTGGGTATAGTAGCACATGCTTGTTAATCCCAGCACTTGGGAAGGTGAGCAGGAGGATCACCAAGTGTTCAAGACCAAACCGGGGTACACAGTGACTTTAAGGCCAGCCTGAGCTTATAGTGAGATCCTGTCTCAAAAACAAGAAGAAGAAGACACAAAACAGCAACAAAATTTGAGAATACCAGAAAAAGTGAGGCAAATAATGAAAGATTAATTTAAATTATTTTTTTAAATTCAGATATAGTACACAGGTAATTTTCATCATAGATATATACATATATATATATACATATAGGCACATTTTGTTTTTCTTATGAAGAAGGGTTAAGGAACCATGCCCTCCCCCACCACACACACAGTTAAGCCTCTGTGGTCCTGCATACTGTGGGCTGGTCTAGCAAAAAGAAACTGCTATGCTACGAAAGGTATTTTTGCAACTCTAGCGGTACGTGAACAACTATTTTCATGTAATGTTAAATGTCAAGTGAAAAACTGAGAAAAAAATTTGCATACCAGGAAGACAGAAAATTATAGATTTAGTATCTTTTAGTTGGTTAATTTTTTTGGAGAATACTTACACTGATGCATGGTTTTCAATGTCTGATGTTAATATTTGTTTGGGACTAGCCCCACAATTCCATCAGTATTTTTAAAAGACAAAAAGAGTTTGCTTTTCTTCTGAGTACAATCGAATGAGGGAAAATTTCAGTTTTTTCTTTTTAGTTTTCATATGGCTTCTGTGTTTCATAGATGCAAAATGATACTGATGACTCAAGTATCCATACTATTATTTTGCTGGTTCATGTTACCACAGAAAGTTATGAGTCTAATTCTTCTCTTTGCATGACAGAAATCTATTACATGTATTGGAAAAACTATTAATCTATAGGCTTTCATTTATTTTGGGATAGCTGAGCTTCTGAAATATTATTGATGATATGTGTCTTTAACTGGACTACAACAAGAGACGACAAGAAGTCATCCCCTCTGCTCCAGTTTCATAATTTTCGAATCTAAACATTATTTAAACGAGTTTAAATAATGCCTTTGTGCTTGGCTGTAATAGACATTTTAGAATATCTGACTCATAAATATAAATAGTTGTGTGAAAATAAATTTTTATAAAACCAGAGCTGGTAACAAAAATCACCTAGAGATCAACAACTCTGAAAGAATCTAGTGTCACATTCTTTAGAATGTCAGATTAAACTAACATGTGCCAGTCAATATTGCTACACTGCGACCCTTGATGCCTCCCAAGCAAAACTATTAAGTCCAACATTCTCTCCTGTAAGCACTTATCTGTAAGGATGGCTAACATGTCCTCTGAAGCAGATATTGAAACTGATTGGACAATAGGTAGATACCAGACAGGGGCCTGGGGGCCGATCTCTAGAAATAGGGGGAGAAAAATCTTAATCTGCAACACAATGCCGTTCTCTTGAAACCCTATCATTTTCACTTCCCATGTGTCTGCTGCCTGACTGTGAATGGATTTGAAAAGGAATGGTTAGTGCTGAAAATTGGATCAGAGCTAACATTCTCTCATTTTTATCAGCAGCTGCCAAAGGTCATCTGACATAATAGCTGATGAATTCAAGCCCAGTGGATTTCATTTGCAATTTTCAATTTACTGAGGCCTCCAAACCCCACGGTGATAAAAGCTTCCCCTATCGTGGCCTGTCACAAACATCAAGAAACTGCACAAACCCACAAGAAAGAAAAAAAGAGAAAGCCTTGCATCATCACAGTTACAGATAAGGAGAACAGGAAGAAATGGTATCGTGCAAGAAGGTGGGAACGGCCTGTGTGGTTAGTTCTCTAAATGCCAATCCAGAGGAAGAGAGAACAATCCAATAACTTCCACAGAATAGCACCATGTTTCTTTGGCGCTTTGGAGTGAAAAATGCGCTTACTCCATCTGCCCCCAAACACAAATGTGAATGTAAATAAATAAATAGATAAATGAATGAATAAATAATCCTTGCTTATTTGGTCATTGAAAAGCACACTTGCTGTGCTGTACCATACTTTTGCTTTACAAAGTGTGTGCTCATAGGGGATCATTTCTCATGGAAGCAATGGTCGGCACTAGGAAATCATTTTTTTTTCTTACAGAGAAATGGTAGATCTCTTGACTGATTCCCTAAGTCAAAGGACGGACACAGCAACCACTTGTAAGAGGATGTAGACACAGCACACAGCCGAGATTTATTAACAGGAGGAAGAAAGCCACTTTTTCTCCCATGTCAGGCTATTTAGAGTGAATTTAGGCAGCATCGGGGCTGGACTGTGTGCTCAGCAATTGTTTAAATTGAGGACACCATATGTGTGACTCTAGAGGGGAATGTCGAGGGTAAAAACTGAGCGGGCCGTCATCTTCTGTTCAGTTTGACTCAGATCAAAGCTCGGTAAAAGCGAAAGCAAAGCAATGACCACTGTTGGAGGTGTCAGTGCAGGCAGAATTTCATTTGAGACATGGATGTCTGGATCCCATTTCTATCCAATAGACTCAGAAAGGCTTATGAAATTGGCCTGATGAGGCAAGAGGACTTGGAAATGGGCATCTACCACTTGTGACAAAATTTCTATGATTTTTGACTAGAAAATTTATGAATGGATAGGATATTAACTTCATTCCTGTGTTAGTAACAGTGACACAATCACAGCGTGATACAGAAAAGAAAGTAATTCCTTAGATGTTGTAAGATATTCTCTAGTCTAAAAAAAGATGGACTATTGATTGTAACTTCTGAAAATAATTTACTAGCAAAATTTTAATGATCTTATTATTCTTCAAAAGCTCAAAATATAAAATGATTTCCTCAGTAGCTGAAGATAAGAATTAACATCTTTAAAAATCAGAAATACAATTTTATTCCAAAGAGGCAGAAAATATGGAAGATAACCATATTTTTAGTGTGTTACAATTTTCTGCACAAAATTTTTAGGATGCCATTTTTCAAAGGTTGTTTCCCTTTATCCTTTTCCAAGTTTCTTTATAATTTGCAGTGGCTATGGATTCTCTCTGAATTGTTCACATAATACTGAGACTCCAGTGGTGGTAAAAGATTATTTAATGGGATCTTAATTTAATCAGACTTCTTAAAAAGTACATACAACTTGGTGAGGGTTTTTCATTATCTCTATTCTCTATGGCAGTGATATAAGGCAAGCTATACCAAATGGTCTGCAGTTACATAGGATGAAGGTTAATCTCTTTTATGTCCCTTTTATTAGACAGGCAGATCCAGATCTTCAGGGCAGAGTCCTAAATTGTTCTCAGAGAGTGATTGGTTCACAGGGACTGTTCGTTTTCATGCCCTATAGCTAATTACACTCAGTCAGCCAGGGTATTCACTGAAGTTTGAACAGCGCAGTCGAGTATTTTTCATCGCCTTCATTATGTCTCTCGTTCCTTCATACCACAGTCACCTATCACCTATTAAGTGCAGGTATGTTGAGAACTATGAGTAAAATCAGACTTTTCTACTTTCAAGCAGTTAATACAAGACATGAGTAAAGAATATTTGAGCTTTCTGTGCCTCTCCCTACCCACACTCTGGAACTGAGTGCGTGTCCTATAGCTATAAAAAAATTTCAAGTAATAAAAACTTTAATCAGGAACTTGAGCAGTGGAACAATACCTTGGACATCTGCACAATATCTTATTTTGGGTAAAAGCTGTGTTTTTCATTTTATTTATATATAATATGTGTATTGCCATTAGATTTTTTTGACAAGTCTATTTACAATATAAATTTGTTAAGTATTTTTTATTTGATTAAACTATGTTTTAAAAAGTTAAATTCCATTATAAAAAGTTAAATTCCATAAATATTTAATATTAAATATTAAAAGTGGAATGTCTATCACAGGCTATGGATAAAAACTATAATATAAATATGTAACCTCAGGGTCTTCACACTGAATTATACTTTCAGTCCTTCTTATTATTTTTTAAATTTTTGAGGTAGGGTCTTATTAAATCCCTAAGTTACCCAGTCTAGTCAAAACAATGATCATCCCTCCTCAGCCTCCCAGAATCCTGGGAATACAGATTTCCATGCCCGGTTTGTAACTACTGCTGTATTAGTCTATACATTACTATTAGTCTCTGTGTTAGTCCATCTCATGTCCAGTAATGATAAATACCATTTTGGGGAATACACTAGTTTGGCGCATGGTGTTGATAAAGACCAGTACTGCAATTCTGACCTTCATAGGAATAAAAGCTTTACAAGAACATACAGTCTGGTTGTTTTTTCTTGGTTCTACGATGTCTAACATTCATTAAGTAACAAAAATACTGGTTAAGTAAGCAAGGGCCCTTAGATTGTAAAAGATCAGTCTTTATTTGTACTGTTACTGTACACATAGAACTTGATCGTAATTATTTCATTTTTCTCTTAATCATTAAAGGCTTTTTTTCCTTGTTTATCTCTTTTATAATCTTCAGGGCCAAGAACGAGGCATAGTAAATAGTAGGTGTTCAATTGATATTCACTGAATGGTGGGACCTACCATTTCAAGGTTATACATTTTTATAGAACTTCATTGGTCACTTTTATTAGAGCTCAATTGGCCAAGATTGTCTTAAAGCTATTCAGTATCTGGCACGTTAACTACAAAACAAATGAGCAAACAAATTTTGTTGAATGATTGCATATATGAGTATGTAACACCAGGAAAACAGTCAACATCACATATGAAAGAAAGAACTTTAAAGGAAAATAGATAATTTTTTTCAATGCTTAAATTTAGTTCAATTTTTAACTCTTGAAGAAGTCACCTTGCTTACAATTTTACAAATTAAGATTGCACTGGAGTTTATGTATTTGTAGAAAACTATCAATACTGAGGTCAGCAAATTGTACCAAATGGCGCCAATCAGTGACGTGATGCTGTTTTTCATTGAGATTGCTTTTATGAATTCATCGATTCACTTAACAAACATCCCATCAAGACAAGTGATCGCTACAAAATCCAACATCCTGTTTCTCAAGTATAAAGATAACCATACGGAGAAATAGTTGCTGAGGAAATAGCTACATTTCTCTGGTTCCCCCACCTCCAAAAGACCATTGTCAGTCACTGCCCCAAACACAAGCTCTTATAGGTTTTGAATGCTTTGAACTGGAAAGCAACTATTTTAGTGGATAATTAAAGGGTGTTACAACTGATTGAGCTTGTGTAGAATCAGGAAAATTAGTGGGGTTGGAATGGACATATAGGTCACACCATTTTTCTTTTGTAATATTTTCACGTGAAAACGATTCTTTAGATGAAAATCAAGGCTTAAAGTAAGGTGACACAAATGAGTTGATAAGATATGACTTGAAAATCAAACACTAAGATAACTATGTTTATCATTTCAGAAAACAGATTCAGTTTGAACAAAAGGTATGTATTACATAAGTTTCAGCTGAGCAAAACAGCACTTCACTAATTTGCATTATGTGGGAAAAGGTTCAATAAGTTATCAATAATATTAGAGTGAAAAAATCTTGGGCCAGAAAAGTTTAGGAAATTTTTGGGTTGAATAGATTATATAGTTATTTCCCTTGTCCTACAGAAATTGTCAATATATAGGGACCAAATGATAAGGAATAATGTAACAAACATTTAAATGCAGTATTATCTATTCAGTCAAAATTTCCCACTTTATATGATCCTTTAGGAAGTAATAACATTATTTTTACTAAATGTCCCTGTGTGCTTCTTTCCAATCCTCTTCTTATTCTTTTCAATGACAACATTTTGAATTGTACACATTCCTTTGTATACTATAACATTTTGCATAGTGTTTCATGTTTTAAAACTTATTACAAATTGTAATATTGAACAATACCTTAATTTTCTTACTCACTATTACATTTGAGATAGTTATATTGATACATGTAAGAAAAGTTCCTATAAACTTTATAATTAACTGTTATAAAAATATATTGTATTTATCTATTCCACTACTGTTGAATATTTGGTTTCAGTTCTTTGGTAGTATAAATAATGAGGCAATGAGCTTTTTAAAAACTCTCTTCTTGGTTTTTCTTTCTTTCTGCTCCTGTGTTGCGCGAGCGTGCCCTCTATGCCGTGTAAGTCTCACCCCCAGGGAATTCTAGACACACAGTCTGCGGCACCAGCCCCACCCTAGGTGGCTTCCAGCAAGAGCAGCAGTTGTCCTGTAGGCAGGTTCCTGATGAGTTTCACTGATGAGTTTCACGGGAACCAACCAGCTTCCAAGGAAACTCAGCGGCGTGCAGTTGGGACACTTAGCAGCAAGGCTCACGAGTGCTGCACCCCGGGAGCTCCTGAGTAGTCTCGGTTTGCCTATTGTGAACCAACGATGGTCCAGACCAGCCCAGAAATCCTCTTTGGAACACTTCTTCGTTATCTCTAGCAGTTAGTTCTCTGTAAGGAGTTAATATTCCCTTATATAAACTTCCCTACTGCATGGTTTCTGCTTCCTGACTTCACTCCAGTTGATACGAGTAGCTTTCCCTCATTTTTTATTTTTAAAACAGTTTCTACAAAACAGAGATCATTTATTAAACATTTGACAAAATTAGTCCATTCTCTCTCATTTTCCTCACTCTGCTTGTCTCTTTCCTTACCCATCTTTTTATTTTCTGCCCTGAGATAGAAATAGGACATTTTCTATACATTTCTTTGATGGTTATTAATTTATTAAGACTTCCTTTAGCTTCATGAATCAATTTAGTGATTTATATTTTTTAAAAAATTTCTGCTTCACCTATGTCTTCAGTAAAATCAGCCTAAAATTGTTTCTAGAATTTATTGTTTAAAAAAAACTATGCTACATCTCTAATTATGACTCCTTTTACATTCCAAATTTTATTTATGCCTAAGTTAGCTCTCTCACTCTCATCTGTCTCTGCCTGCCTATCTATCTACTTATCTATCTACTTATCTATCTATCTATCTATCTATCTAAGAGTGCCTGCCTGGCAAGTGCAAGGTTCTGAGTTGAATTCTTGGTTCAAAACAAAACAAAAAACAAAAAAAAGGGTAAAATCTATCTACCTAATAGGTTTTGGTTTTTGTCAATTCTTGTTAATGTTATTTATTTACTTTTTTACTTATTTGTCCTTAATATTGGTATTTGTCACCAACACAGTTTTATTAGGTAGAAGTGACATAAAAATTGGTGCACGTTTAAGTTGCACACATGAAGATTGAAATGCACATTGAAAACATTTAAGGAAATTAACATTATTATTGAGTTGTTTTATCTTTCTTTTTTGTATCATCATTAGATTTACTCTATTGCTTCTTGATTTGCTAACATTTTTTTTCTTTTGAAACAGGGTCTCACTATGCAGTTCAGGTTGGCATTGTGCTTACTTTGTAGCCCAGGCTGGTCTTGAACTTGCAATAATTCTCCTGCTTCAGGCTCCTGAGTAACATATGTAATTTTAGAAATTTTAATTTCAAAATATTTTGATATGTATATAGAAGATTTATTCCTTAAAACATTTGGGGCTATATTGTAAGGTTTTTAAAAATACTTTTTTTAAAAAAGTATTTTTGTTGCCTTCTAACTTAAAATACATATGGTCAGAGACATGTAAAACACCCTTTTTACAAAAATTTTTAATATTTGCGTTGTGACCTGGTATATGCACAATTTTTATAAATGCTCAGTGTTTTCAAACATTGTTTTAGTTGTTGGATGCTGTATTTTTTGTGTATCTGTTAGATCAATTTTATTTTTTATTTTTTGGTACTTAGAGCTTTTTTATTATTATTAGTGTTTTGTTTGCTTGATCCATACATTTCGGGAAGCAATATGTTAAAATATCACTCTAAGAATGTGGATTTGTCAATTTTTACTTGTAATCTGCCATTTTTACTTGAAATATTTTGAAGCCATGATGCTAGGTGCACAAGGGTTCAGGAGTGTTATTTTTTGAAGAACCATTCCTTTTGTTATCACATCTTTGTCAATATTAAAGACTTTTAATTGAAACTCAATTGTACCTATAGCTTCGAAGTCTTTCAAAGTTTTAAAGCATCAGTTGGAATGGTGTTATCCTGTTTTGTTTGACTATATCATACGTGATGATATGAACAGCGGTTTTGAAGAAAACATTATGACAGCTATTGCTGATTTAATATTATCCTTCTTAGAAGTCCTACCATGCTTTTTTTTTTTGTTCTATTACCATTGGTTCTATCCACCACATTGTGTCTCATTGGAATTTGAATATGTGTGATAGTTCAAACAAATTTTTTTCTTTTTTATCAAAAAGGAGATATTATAATACCCATTGATCATTTTCTGTTATTCAGTTCAGAAAGCCCTGTAATTCTTTCACTATATGCATGGTTTTATACTATTGTGTTATGTTTGATATTATTGTAATTGAAACTATGCTCAACTATAGCAGAGTAAGAGATATGGTGTTAGATACTGTTGATGTCCAGTTGACTTAATGTAAAGTACTGTGTTGCCTATGTTGTCCTCTTCTGATCTGCTCTGTACTGCCCCCTTTTGTTTTATTCTCTTTTAAAT
>PVJX010005895.1:35985-81744 GCA_004027295.1 Dolichotis patagonum | reverse complement strand
TCATTCACATGCTTTATTCTTAAATTATAGATCCTCTTGTCGTCCTCTAGCCTTCCAATTGTTACTGCCTGCTCCCTTGTTATTTTTAAGAGATCTTCCCTTTCATGACCACACATTGCAAGCCTGTGTTCAATTTTTGATAGTCTATCTTTGGTTTCTTTCAAGCAGTTTCTATGGAGTCTTTAGTTTCCTGGTAATCGTTTTGAATCTACTTCATGAATTCTAGGTTTGCTTTATATTCTTCAGTGAACATTTCTCTCCTTTTGTATTCCTCCATTCTTCTGTCTTTGTCTTCTTGAGAAGTGCCCAGACTTTCTTTTATTAATCTACTTATCTCTTGTTTAATTTGGACTAATATTTCAGTTTTGATCTTGTTTACAAGGTCCCATAGATATCTCTTTATGTCCACTGACGCTGTTTGATGTTGCATGTTTGCTGCCCTCAATCTCTTTTGTATTTACCTCTCCTGGATCAATGTTCTCAGGGTTGGGGGCTGGGGTTTTTTTCTTATTTCTCTCTCTCATCATGTTTTTGGTTCCCTCCATACAAGTGTATAGTGCAATTCCCAGCCCCTTTTCTTGTTGGTTAAAGTTCCTCTAGAGCGCACAAATTAGGAGCTTCTGCCCTCTTCAGTCGGCTATCAGAGATTAAAGTTCAAGCAAAGGCAGTGTGTGCTGGCTCCTCCCCTCTGGGGCAGTCAACCTCTGTGGGCCTTCACTGCGTCAGTGTGTGCTGTGCTCAGGGAATTAGTTTGTAGTAACCCACTGGGTCCCAACCAGGGGTGTGGCCCAGTCCAAACAGATCCTACCAATCCGTTCGGCGAGGGGAGCAATCAACTGAAGCCACTTCCTTACGGAATTAGGGCTGTCCTGCCCAAATCCAACATGTTGTCCAGTTGGTTGCCCCTTTCCTGTGGGAGGGTCTTATTCCCATCGCTCACCGCATGTTGATGCTGGTTCCTGAGAACTGCTGGGCTCCCTGACCTCTGACCTCAGCATGGCTGCAGTGAATTCACAGTGCCTCTGGGTGGGTCATGTGCAGGGTGGGTTCTGGGCAAGCTGTGTGCAGGGCTGTTCAGCTACATGCTCTGGCTGCTCAAGCCAGTCATACTGGCATGGTTTGGTGGGTCAGGTCGCTCTCGGGCAGGAATTCAGGCTGCTCAGCGCCGTACTTGCCGATCTTAGCTTCTCTAATGGTAGCCCCAGGACCTCATATTCGAGAGTTTCTTTTCACTTTAGTTTCTTCCTGGGTTGAGAGAGTCCATCTCCCTCTGTTTGCATCTCTCCAGGGTGTTCTATTCTGGCATTTGAGCTGTCTCTCTCAGAGAGGATCCATATCCTGCTACCTACCAGTCCACCATCTTTGGAAAACTCCCCGTGTTGTTTTTACCACAGTAGCTTTATAATATAATTTCAAGTCAGGTATTTTGATGCCTTTTGTCTTGCCTTTATTGCCTAGAATTGCCTTTGCCATTGTAAGAAGTGTCTTCTGACTGCAGATTAATTTTAGGGTTCTTTTGTCTAATTCTGCGAGATATTTTCTTGGAATTTTGGTCACAGTTGCATTAAATCTGTGTAACAGTTTTGGAAGTATGGCCATTTTCACTATATTGGTTCTTCCTACTCAAGAGCAAAGGATGCCTTTCCATTTTCTGATATCCTCTTCAGTCTCTTTTTCAGAATACTGTAGTTTTCAACATAGAGGTCTTTTATAATCCTTCATTAAATTGATTCCTAGGTATTTCATTTTTTGGATGATATTGTATTGTTTCCCTGATTTCTCTCTTACTGAGATTGCTATTGCTGTATAGGAAGGCTATTGACTTCTGAGTGTTGATTTTGTATCTAGCTACACTACAGAAGGTGCAGGGTTGCTGAGATTATCCACCAACCTGACAAATATTTGCTGCTGGCTTGCAAAGATAGAATGGCACAGATCAGGACTCTGTTTCCACAGGCTGTCTTCCAGTGAAAGCAGAGACAAACCTGGACAAACCTAGAAGTGAACTTTTGTTTTCTTTCCCTTCTCTCTCATTTGTTTTTGTTTTTTGCTTTTTGAGAGTTATAGTTCTTAAAACAAGAAAAATTAATGAGAATAATGCTATCTTTCACAATTTGGCAAATCACTTTTAATATCTGACAATAGAAAACAGCTGTTTATCATAGAGCATTCTACATTCAATCTGTTGTGTCATTTTGGTTGAAGAATATGAAGGGAAATCTGGCCTCTCACATATATAATAATCCAGCCTTTTTCAGTAATTATTGTGACTATGCCTTGGTAAAACACCAAAACTTGACATAAAATAGTTTGTTAAGGTTAAATTCAAATATAGAACATAAAATGAACTTCACTACCAGTGAACTTCATTCATTGGTCTATCATACACTTTGAGTTCTTACTCAAGTATGATTTTTTTTAACTGCCAGCACTGATGATCTCACTGAATCATACATATTTTCAAATTACTGACACATTTCATGCACAATATAAAAAAAATCAGTCATTAATATTACTACCACTCTTATCAGAATTTTTAATCTAATGACAAGCTGTTAAGCTACTGGAAGTAGACAAAAGTTTTCAAAATTCTACAATTTTCTTGAAAGCTTGAAAATTTTATGGTAAATACTATTAGTTGCTTTTTTTGAAGTGATAAGTTTTGAAAATTTTGAAAAAACGTCTCCTAAGTGTCCATTTCATTGGCAACATAGCAAAAAGACAAATAATATCTTAGTATTTATGAAATTATGAATGTTCAGAACATGTCTGAGGACTTTTGGACTTAAACTGTAAGCTCCTAAAGAGAGGAGATTTATTCTTACTTATCTTGCTTCTCTAGGACTGTGTTTAGTACCTTATAAGTGGTCAAGAAGTAGAATGAAATGAACAAAATTACAAGGGTTCTGAATTAAACAATAATGTATGTGGAAAAGCATGGGAAAATTAATATAAGACCAAAGTGGTTTTGAGTAACAAATTACAATTTCTGTATATTATTACAGTGTGCTCTTCTTAAAACTCATCTTTTGCTTTTACCCTACCTCCCCCAAATGGTATCAGTTTGTCCCACAGAATAAAAATAGCATAAAGCAAAGCCTCACACTGCAGCTCTTCTACCCAGTTCAAATCACTGTCTCTATCCATATCATCCAAGTTAACCATCTATCTTCTTTCACCTATCTGATGATCCAGTCACTCCCCTTACCCTCCCCACATAACTTCCTGAACTATTTCATAATCTATTTCTCACCTCACTTCACATTCAGGTTGCCTGGTTCCCTAATGATACATCTCTTCTCTAACCAACTATTTAAGAAAGTTTAGGTCATACCGCTTATCATTTTATAAGTAGACAATCAGTTGCCTGCTAGTGGATTCATATGCAATAAATTTGTTTTAATTTCTTGTGGTGTAGAAATTATCTCTATCAAGGTGAGACTAAGAAATAAGGAGATAGTTCTATATGTGTCTTGTGGGCTAATAATTGCTCTATAATCTGTTGTTACTTGTTTTTCTTGCCAATCCCACAGTGTTTAAAATGGTCTGAGATCAATGTAGGTCTTTAATAAATGCTTGTGGGATAATGGAAGGCAGAGAGCAGGAGCTGTTATTTAGGAAATTGATTATTTACAAGGGAGTTGAATTGAACAATTACATATAAGTTTGAACATCAAAGCCAAGTAACAATTGCTGAATTCCAATTTTCCAAATGATTTCCATTACATTTGATTTGTCCCATGGTACGTCCAGGTAAAAGGTAGCACTAGAGAAAGCAGTTAATGCACATACAACATTTGGTTCCATAAACAAATTATTTCACATTATATAATTATTTAATAACAAATCAAATTTTCTCAGGATGAATAATTTTAGTTCCCTGATAAGAAATTTCCTGGACAGAACTTTTTAAGATATTTGTTGAAAACCAAGGCAATTCTGTCATCGGCCACACAAAATAATTCTCATTTTAAAAAATGAAACAAAACAAAAAATAGCTTCATGGAATGTGCAATGGAAAAATGTACTGGATATTTATTAATTATCAAATACTTGGATAATGTTAACCATTTCATCTTTCCCAAAAATCTTCAACACAGATATTAATATCTTTGTTTAGAGAAAAAAGTAACTGATACTTTAGAAGAATACGAAGCTTATCCAAAATCACAGAGTCTAAGCTATGGTCTTCTATGTTAGGAATTACTGTGGTCTGAATCTCAAAGCCACACTATTTTTGCTCTGCTTCATAAGGCCGCTTCCTAATTTCATAAGATGCCAGATAAATAGCCTGATGAAAAATTAACTAATTAAATGCATAACAAAAGATGAGGTGAACATCACAGAAGATGCTCCTTCTCATTAATGCAAAGGAAAGGAATGAATCTCCTGGACGGAGCATGTGTTTGGGGTGAGGGTGGTAATTTGGAAGGCAGGTGATGCAATCCCCAGCTTTTTGCTGACTCAGAAATGTCCAGCAATGGTAACTATAAACAGATGGTCCAAACTCTCAGTTCCTTTTTGTGAACTATATGACCTCAACTCAACTAATCCCCAGGTGTGGAACCAGATGCCTTTTTACCTTGTCAGCCTGATAAAATGACTGAAATTAAAAAATGACAGGTCCGCTTGTAAATGTTAGAAGCAGTCTGCTCTGAGACATAGTCATTTTGTGCTCCTAGGGATTACGACTCCTGCTCTAACAGGTGGTGTCAGAACTCAAAACCCGATCCTCCAGGAGCTGCTGGGTGTTCCGTTTCTCCTTTCACTGTAGGTGTAATGCACACCCTCAGTTTAGTGTTTCTCTATGGGAAAGTCACCAAGAGACATAATCCTGGAGAAGGTCCCGGGATTTCCAATATCACTAGAGGAAATTATTTAATCTGTCTTAGGGTTTTCCTTTTAGGATTTACTCTCCAGACAATTGGAGAACTGTCAAGATTTGATGTGTGTATGTATTTTCAGGCACAGAAATATATTTGTTTTTAGTGCAATGTCTCTTTCCCCATCCATTGAAGTGTGCTTAAATGTTTGAAGATTCGTGAGCGAAGAACACAATGGTCCTCAGACTAAATTCACGGTGGATGGCTTCCGTCTATTACTGCATATTAAGGTACAAAGTTAACAAAAATCACCGCACAAATACGTTGTGTAACAGACTGGCATAACAAATTGATTTAACCAAGAACAAAATAGCTGAGGATAGAAAAAATGTTCTGTGTGCCCAGCTATTAATCCAAGTATGGGATAGGGTTGCTAACCTTTTGTCTGAGTTTCCCAGGATGTTAGCTAAGGGTGATCCCTGTGAATCTTAGGTGGTTTCCATAGCAACTGCCTAACGTGCTTGATGACTGACAGTCACGGATGGAGTTAGCTTGACCCAGCAGACCTGGGATCACGAGTCGTTTTGTGAACCTCTGTGCCAGCAGGATCATATATCTCGATGCCCTTTTTAGCCCATCTCTTCATCACTTACCAACCTGTTTCCTTTACCCTGCTTCTTTTTTTAATGTTTTTTTGAATCAAAACTATTAGCAGGCATATTCAATGCCCCTTTACCTTTCAATGTTTGGAGACATATTAAAGGCAAGATCCCTATGAGTATGTAATGATACAGTTTTGAAAGTTGCCTAGTTGGAGAGAAGTGGAGATTTGACATCCACTATGTACATCCACTATGTTCTCTTCCTTTCAGAGGTGGTGCAAGTGTACCTCAGGGACCCCTAAGCACTTAGCAATACATGTGTATGAACAAATGCTGCAAAGATAAGGTACCTTAATTGCAATTAATACTGAGCATCCATCCACTGCAATTTGCCCTGGTCCACGTTTTCCCTTGGATTACATGGCCCTGTGTGAGCACCAGAGCATTTTGTACTTTTCATCTATGTGGCACTTGAGTTGGAGATATATTGGTTTGGGTTTAGTAGAGTGTATTTATTTGGTTCAGTCAGTTCTGCCCATGGATGAGTTAGTCTTCCAGTACTAGAAAGTCTTTCAAGAATGCTACACTGACTTCTTTTTTGCCAGAGTCATATGTTTGTAATTTTGTATTTTGTTCTTTATAGAGGATCCCCAAATTGTATAAATTTTAGGTTCTTCCAAATCTGAATCTGCCTTTGACTTTGCTTTATATGTCTTTTGATATTTACCTCACGCTAATATTTTATTCTACATGGTAGATGATACCTTCTTATTGAGTGTATGGTTGTAGGATTTAGGGCTTAAGTTATGGAGCCTCTGTCATGGTAAAACCTTTCTTTTATGAGGTCAAGTCTGCAGAGGTAAAAGAAAAAAAATAAAATAAAAAAGACAAAACTCTACTAAAGAGTTACACATGTAATCCCATATTGTCATTTACTTATGACATAATAACATCAAATTAGAAATATGACTCATTAAATTATTTTTGCCTTTTTAAGGCAGGATTTCACTATGCAATTCAGGCTAGCCTTGAACTCAATTTTAGTCCAGGCTGACCTCAAACCCACAGAGATCCTCCTGTGTCAGCCTCCCAAATGCTTGAATTACAGGCATGTGCCACCATGCTCAGCTGAATCATTAAAATTGAGAGCACCCTCAATTTGCCAAAATTTTACTACAATATCATTTCATTGTATTTCTTCTTTCTCATTTACACAATACAAATGTTAAGATGATACAATCATTCTGGAAAACACTTGGGTAGTTTTTTTTAAAAGAAATATTAAACCAACAGTTAACATATAATTTTGTTGCTCCACTGCCAGAGAGTATTCTTCTAACAAGATTTGTACCAAAATATTTGTAGCATCTTTATGTGAAACAATCCAAATGTCCATCAGCAGATGAATGGATAAACAAATTGTAATAGAGGCAGATAGTGGACTAAATATTCAGGGGGAAAAAGGGATAAAATATGAATGCACAATAACGTGGGCAAATCTCAAATGTTAAGTTAAAGAAGTCAAACATACTGGATGATTTCATTTCTATACAATTTTAGAAACTGCAGCGGATTGCAGTGGGGGGATGCCAGATATGCAAGAGGAAACCTCTGTGGGTGGGAGCTGCGTCCGCTGTCTTAACTGGGGTGATATGTGTCAGAATTTTACTTCTTCACTAAGCATACTTTCTCTTTATAAATTATATGTCATTAAGACTTTTAAAAAATGCAGCTGAAATTTTTGTCATTCCTGAAATGGGATGTTATTTTCTCCCCACTGGATTCATTGCAGGTACACTGACATACATTCCACTATGTGTTTACAGTGCAGTTGGGAATCTCTTGTATTCTTCAGATGCTTCAAGTGACAGCCATTGATTTAGTTGATTTTCATAGGCATTAAAATGCTTTCATCCATGCTATTGTCATTTTAAAACTAAATTAATTAAGAGGTGGAGTTTTTGTGAACAACTCACTCAAAAAAAAAAAACGTTTTCAAAGCTAAATTAATTAGGATGTAGTGGTTTATGAACAAATCTCAGAAAGTCCAGGAAACTAGTGGAGAACAAATATGACTCCTTTTCAAAAAAGGCCTAAGATGCTTCTTGTCCATATATGACATTGGTGTATTGATCAAATTCTCTGTTCAGAAGGTCCTCAAAGTATCTTTCCAGAGAAGAGACTCCATTTGCCATGGATGATTCTGTTTGTAATTTCTCTTTTCTGTTCATTACTGACATATAGTCATTCCAAAACATGACAACGTCCAGTGACTGTGATCTAAGCAATCTGGTAATCTGTAGGTAACCACATCACAATTGCTTTTTGAATAAGTACATGAATTAAATAATATGTGCCTAGATGTGGTAACCTACACATAATCTTGCTCTCTTTTTATATTTTCGCATCACTGCACTAAGCTTAGTATTCCACACCTTAGGACTGTAATGAATAGAAATTGGCTGTGATTTAGGCAGGAAATAGAGCATATGTTAAAGTACTAGGACATGCAGAGTAAATACCTATATACCACCATTTTCATTCATATAACATTTCAACACTCCGAATTTTTTAAATTATTATCTTTGATAAGGAAGATTCTGATACTGAAACCAGTGCATCTATAAGACAAAAATTGAGGCTCTTTTAAAATCTGAAATTCATGTGAGTATTTTCTCAACTTTATGTGAAAAAAATGTGTTAGTCATTAATATACTAACTACATTAAATTCAATGAAGAGCAGAATCTATCAGTAGAAAAAAGTCTGGAATAGGAAAATTTGGGTTTATTCTAAAAGAATAGATGATTTTGTGCATGTTTCATCCTCTTCAAAGCAAGAGCTGTTTGTCTGAATTGGCTAATTTTTAAGATTCCTTCCCAAGTGAAATTGTCTAATCTTTTGAGAACTATCTATAGAGTAAGATTTAGATCAATTTCTCCTTCAGAATGTATGATAATTCTTGTCTTGTGATAAACATTTTAGGGCCACTAACTGGGTCCTCATGTGGTACCACCAATCATTTCCCAGTTTTCAAATGCAGAAGCCTGAAGTTTTTGATTTCTTTAGGTGGTAGACAGAAAGGAAGCTAAATGCCAGCACTGGGCCCCCATCAACCCTCTCATTGTGGAGACATTCTGACTGCCAGGAAGAGCCACCTACCTCAACATGGCCACTTGGAGTTAGCCGATTCCAGAAAGGCATCTGGTTACACCCACTGGGCCCCAGGAGGATTTTGGCACCTTTGGATCCAAGATGTAATTGACACTGAACTAATAATGATAAATGTGCACCTTCTTTCTTTCCTCCTGTTTTCTCTAGTTTTAATTACAGCTGGAATATTTCAACAAATGTATTAGGAACAAATGAAATCCAACATTTTTATATTACAAAAAATATGTTTGTGCCTTTGTGATTGCAGAATCCTATGCAAATTATGTTGTATATAGTTTATAGAAAAACTTCAAGCAGTAGCTAACCAGAAAATCAAGTTTATCTTGCTGGTCTGATCCCCACATTCTAACTGTGAGGTACTGTGAATCACTAGTACTGAAACAATAATAAAGGTAGCTGGCACTACCTGGCAGATTAAACACAGAATGACCTCTAAGCTCTATTCTTCTGCATTCTGTGATTCTGCATAAACCACTAGTAACTCAGATTACCTTAAAGAGTGCAAAGTCTTCCCCATATGCTGACAAGTTACATTCCCATGTCAACAAAAGGGAAACATTGCATATATCTAGCCCATTTGTCTCCTGCTGAACTTTACTTTTGAACGAATGATTATACAGACTTAAAACCAAGCTATTTTCTACCAGTTTTGAGATATACATTACATATAATTATTTTTCCTCATAGAAAATGCCTTGATTTTCTTAGTGAATTAGTCAAAGAGAAACTTCCAGTTCAAAATTTTTGATGGAAAAGCATAAAGATCTCAGGTAGGCAAAAGATTGAAGTAGTTAGCTGGGCAGTGTGATTAGATTAAGCATTTGTTTTATCTACTTGTCAGTAAGGTATGTCCAAGAAAATGCTCTGGAAAAGGAAAGTATTTTATCAGTGTGATAACACAGATAATTAATGTTTATTTTACCCAAATAATAAACTCTTGAATCTTATAATTACTCATATCAACACAATGCTAAAAAGACCTGGGGCAAGGAGAGGCAAAGTGAGGTGCTAGCCTTCAATTCAAAATTTGGGTGGGAACAAAATATGTTCAGTAATTAAATAATAAATTCTAAAGAATGGAGAAAACACAAAGGCCACATCAAGTGAATGTGGAAAAAGTTCATAGTGAATGAAATAGCAAAATTATTAATTTTTTTGTAAATTAACTGTAATGATATTCACCCCTGTGCTTTAGCTAGGCATCTCAGGGTCAATATCGTGTCTATCCTTTAAATCTTTATCTTTTAGCTAAAAGTCAATCACAAGTTTTATCTCTTCTGTTTCTAAAATGGAGAATGAAAAGCCAAATGGTTTCCAAGAATCAGGCAGTTCCAGGTAAACAAGCTGGTATTAGGGATTATGGTTAAAATGGAAAAAATACTGGCATAACTAAATCTGTCTGTTACCCCTGACTTCCAGCAAGTGAGAAAAAGTAGGTCTAATTTTGCTAGATGTACTGTTGGGTGGGAAATCTTTGTCTGCCAAAATATAATGTCTAGAATTTCCCATGTTTATTCTATTTTTTTTTCACGCAAACTAAGTCCCTGAAAACACCCCACCAACGGAAATAGATCTGAGATTGCATAGTGGAAATGGATATGAATCTAAGTTTTACTTTATAAAATTTAGTTTTTAATAATTTACTGGGAATTTTCTAAAGGATAACTCTTCTGTTACATTTTATGTGTTGCTGCACTTAGTGTTAATTTGTTCTTCTCCCCAAATATCATGACCTAAAGCTTGTTCATTAAAATTTTTCAAAAAGCTTACATAGGAGAATCAAGAACAATATCCAATCTGGGAAATTATGTTTGGCTATGCTGAAAAAAAAACGGAAACAACAAAACTATATCTAAAAAAATCACAGAACATTACGAATGGGAAAACCCAAGTAAGGATATTTGAGGAAAATAAGAAGACTAATAAATCAAATTGCTATGCATCCTATGAAAATAACTTTCAAAACATTTCTTCTAACTTCTTCTAGTGACAAACAATCACACACACCCTGCACAAAATAAATTCTCTGGAGAACACAGGCAACAAAGGAAATTCATAAACTCAATAGCACAGAGACAGCATGGAAGTTTCACTAGAAAATCAAATTCATAGGTAACTCAGTTTAATTTACTGGGACCAAGCAGAGAATCAGCTGGCTTTTGCATATAAGGTTACTGCTCTACTTCATTCATCCTAAATGCAGATTTTTACTTACATTGCACATGACCCTGCCTTCTCTTTCTTGACTGAGCCCCCTTGTTTCACCTGGAGAATGTTGTGAAGTCTTTTTGACATTTATTCGTATTATTTAGTAGTAGCAAGCATACCCTGTTTGGGTTTCAGGCAAGCCACAAGCTCTTCAGAATTATAGCTTTTATTTGGTTTACTCTGGTTTGCTACACAAACCAGACAAACAAACAAACAAACAAACACAAACACAAGACAAACATGTAAAAACACTGACCATAGTCCTATTGGCTGCCGAGGCCAACCCTGGTTGACCTATTTATTCTTGTGATAAAACATTAGGCTATAGGGGAGCAGTAAAAGAACATAATTCTAACTAAAATATTCAGACTAAAAATATTTTAAAATTATGTTTTGAAATAAAAACAACTAAATATTTGAGCCAGGTAGAGAAAAAATTAGAAAGTAAATAAATTCTTCCTGGCCAGGGATTTAACTCAGCTTAAGTGCCTGCCTGGAAAGTGCAAGGTTGTGAGTTCAATCCCCGGTATTAAAAAAAAAAAAAAAAAAAAGAACAAAACAGTTGCTTAAAATGAATTCTTCCTTAAATTTCTGTTACTTCAATTAGAATGAAATTAAACTCAGTGAGTTAAATTTAAATATTATGAGTTGAGGTTTATTAAGCTTTGCCATTTGATTTTGCATTAGTTTACAATATTTTATTTTTAAACATCCATATGTCAATATTGTAAAAGGTACTACCTAATAAAAACTTAGTTGGACAGCTTTTTAAACTTTGTTTCCTATGTCTATTTCTTAGTGAAGTGCTACATGATTCTTCTTGTTCATTTCTATTACTTATTTAAGAAGCAGATCAATGAGATTCATATTTGAAACATTTACACAAATTTTCCAAAATATTGACTCTAGTCATGGTAGGTGCCAAAATAAGTTTTCAGTTTAGAGTAGATCTTTGTGTTTTCTTTTACAGGGTCATGCAAAGCTAGGATATCTTCTTTACCTGAGCTTTAAAACATTCCTGGCAGTGTCAATATCAAAATAAATAGAAGCTGAAAACAAACATGGATTTGAATCGACCATAAAAGTGATGTTGTCGCAACTTATTTCAACAAAGAGAAATCCTAAAATTGAAAACATGCTTCTTCTGTCATGTGTCATACAAGAAAAAATGGGGAAAAAAGGAAATCTTAATGTGTTCCTCATTTAGATTCCTCTTCTTTACTATAAACATAACTTTCTCCAACAATGACACACACAAGTACATTGTGCCACTCTTGAGTATTGAGGAAATTTCTTTTTCTGCTTTGGTTTCCACCATTTGGACATTCAAAAGTGAAGAATATAAATAAATATATATATGTATCTATCCTTCACTCTCTCTCTCTCTCTCTCTCTCTCTATATATATATATATATATATATATATGATGTGGAAAATGGATCCACTATTTAGCTATTTATGTGCATGTTTATTGAACATGGATTTAATCTTAACTTGAAAACCAGATCACAAAATATTTTTTTTGAGAAATTTGTGTTTGGGATATTAGGCTTAGTGTCAGGATTATACATGTTAATTCACAAACTACTGTATTGCCTAAAGATATTCAGTTTTTAAATTGTAACTTTTGGTGACTTATATGTGTATTCTTGGGGCTAGGGATCTAGCTCAATGGCATAATCACCTACCTGGCAAGCACAAGGTCCTGAGTTCAGTTCCCAGCCCCCCGCCAAAAGTATATTCTGCATGAAATACTTTATAATTTTAGTCAACAAGTGTATGGATATTCACAATGAAAATGATTCATATGCAGACTAAATATATGTAAGCAAATCTATAATTTTAGGATAATTGGACTGAATAAATAAATCAGTTACTACAAAAGACAAAATAGCCAAGAATTTCATCTTGTTTTTCAAGAGTAATCGGTGATATGTGTCACTATTCAGCTCACAGGAAGCTGTTGGGAGATAGGCTTCGTTCTCCTTCATGCACTAACCTTTGGCATGGTTATTCTCTCTCTCTTAGTTTGTTCATCTTAAAAATGGATGTACAAACACTTGCTACTCTGCTCTTCTGCCTCACAGAATTTTTTGAACAATGCTCCTGATTAATATGTCATATTTCACAGCCAATTATTTTGTTTTGATTTGTTTCCAACTTGCCTCCACCCACGCTCTGAGGCCTCAATTTCACTGCTGGTAAAATAGATGAAATTTGAATTATTAACAGATGCTATGCCATAAATTCCTGTGGGCTCCAGCCAAAAGCAAACTGTAAGGCTTCTTGTGAGAGTTAATAAGATAACCATCTATTTAAAATGGTCTTGGAGGTAAGCAGCAAGGTGAGAATGTCCACACAAATACTCTACCTGCCTACTCACAGAGACACAGATGCTTCATCACCTTTAAAATTCTGCGGGACTAATCGCCCTTATCAGAGTTACCTGTGAGTTTGTTTGAAATTCTGATTTTGACTTTTTAATAGGCCCTGGTGAATGAGAACCCTAGAGACAGAAGTTGGAAATCTGTAGTTTTAAATAAGCTGGGGAATGGTGAATCTGATTTGTGAATTTTATGTCAGATTTTTTCTGTGCCATCGATATGGGGGACCAGCTTTGGCAGGAGCCGGGGAGCTGAAATGCGTGACTGCCCTCACCCACACTTCCTCTCTCAGCTACCTCACTGCCCCATTTGGACAGCTAGTTTATGGTGACCAGCTGAGACACACAACTACAATAATCTCAAAGGGTTAGTGGAGTGGTGGTCTCCAGAACACAATACATAGCATGTGTCATACTCTGCAAGAAAGATTGGGATTGAAGTGAAAAATGTCCCTCACACTCAGGTAGGAGTTTGTTACTGTTTGGATTGGGCTTTGCTTGTCAGTTGATGGGCTTTGAAGGTGAATCATAAGGGCTCTAACTGTGTCAGTGCATGAATCCACTAACGAATTCATAATTTGATGACCTCATTAGGAAGTGACATTATTAGGAGACAGGAGTTGGAGCCTAGTTGAAGAGTGTAAGTCAGGGGATCATACTCTTGGGGACTGTCTTGTTCCCAGCCCCTTTCTCTCTGGCTCTTTCCTGCTCTCTTTGCATTCTGACTGCCCTAATGTGAGCAGCCTCCTCTGCACACACTCCTGCCGCCATGATGTCCAGCCTCATTTCAGGTCCAAAGTAGTGAAGCCAAGATACTGTGAGCTGAAATATCTGAGACCACACAGTAAAAGAAACCTTTCCTCTTTTAAACTGAGTTTCTCAGGTATTTTGTCACAGTGACAGAAAACCAACACAGGATTTAATCTGCTCTCCCTACCACCTTGGCACTTTTGCTAGCTTAGCAGGTTCTGTTTCCCTCAAACACTCATTGTCACATTATTACACTTAAATCTTCAAGGGTAGAATCATGATTTCCTCAGGTCACATCTGTCACATTCTATGAGGCAACCCTCTCGCCCTGCACCCACTGTCTGTGGGGAAGACTAGAGATAAGTGACATCTATCAGGTTGTGGAGAAGCCAGGAAGGTTGTAACATTGACTTTGCAGTAGGATCCCTGGCCCTTGAATGATATCAGTATTGATTAATTCATTTTAAATTTGTCATCTTTACTGAACAAATATTTAGGGACAGATGTGCATTGGAAAGAGCACAGAATTTGTGTCAGAAGATCCCAGTGACATTAGGCAGAACATTTCTTAAGCTTACTCTCAGTTCTTCACTAATCATACTTGCTTCCCAGGGTCAATGTGGGGATGAAGGGAGCTCCTCAATGAGCACATTGAAAGAGAAAACAATTCTTATTCTCACATGCAAGATGTTGTGACAAAGGTGACAGAAATGCAAAGTCTGTAAGACACTGTTTCTCCCCTCAGTGAATGTGCCATCTCATAAGCGTGCTGACTTCTCTTTAAATACCTGAAGACTTCCTTTGACATACTGTTTATAAAACAGTGCCTTGACTTGTGAATCACTACCATATACATGACTTTCAGAGCAAAATTGTAGCACAGTTATAATATATGCACGATATCATCTACCTTACTTAAACATTCATTATTTAAGAAACTGGAAAAATTGGTCTGGGGATCAAGCTCAGTGTTGAAGCATTTCCCTACCATGTGTGAGACCTAGGGTTTGAGTGAGCTCAAATTTTTGAAACAGCTATTTCTGCCTCTTTAAAGAAACTGAATTATGGTATACACTATTAGAAACAGAAACCTCGTTGTTGGTGGTTCTCTAAAATATAGCAGTTGATTCTCTGTATCTCTAGGTTCCAAATCTGTGGATCAAACCAAACCATTTCTGAACTATCTAGAAAATAGTTGTATCTGTACTGAATATGTGTAGATCTTTTCTTATCATTTTTCTTTTGATAAAAAAGCATAATAATGACTTACATAGTATTTGCATGGTATTAGGTATTATACACATAATCTATAGACAATTTAGAGTATATGGAAAGTTGTATATAGTTTCTGTGAGTATAATATGCCATTCTGTGTAAAGATTCTATGGATTTTGGTATCCATGGAGGTTCCTGGAACCAATCCACCAAGAATACCAAGACAGAGCTATATTCACATTAATAATGCAAAGCTTCCTACTCAAAGCCTATAAGGTGATTCTAGAAAATAGTAGCTCTCAGACTTCAGAATCACTTAGAGTCATTAAATCACATACTGCTGAGTTCCACCTTCAGAATGACTGTAACAGGAAGTCTCCTCATACCAATAATTTCTCTCTGTGTGTGTCTCTCTGCCTCTCTGCCTGTCTCTCTACCTGTCTGTGTCTCTGTCTGTCTGCCTCTGTCTCTGTCTCTGTCTTTTTGTCTTTTTCTGTCTCTGTCTTTCTCTGTTTCTCTCTCTCTCTCTCTCTCTCTCTCTCTCTCTCTCTCTCTCTCTCTCTCTGTCATCTGGCAAGGTCTCACTACATTGCTTAATTAGTGCTAAACTCCTGGACTTCAGTGACCCACCCATCTAAGGAAAATGCGTGCATAATAGATCCCGAATTTGAAACCTCAGATGAGTGTCATTGTGGGCAGCTCGCTTTGCCTTTCTTACCAGTGTTTGTTCCTCGTACAGCAACACTTTGAGAACCACTGGTACACTTCACTATGTGAATAAAAAGTACTGCATTCTTTCCCTCTTACTTTTCATGCTAATGCACATATTTTTATTGACATGGGTTACCTTCTGATTTGAGTAAAATTGCACTAAGAAATCTGATCTATATCTGATATTTATATCTATCTATCTATCTATCTATCTATCTATATACTAGTTTTGAAAACGTGCTTGGCTTTTAGAATCCAAAAGACAAACAAAATCTACTTCTCAAAAAGCTATTTCTGGATCTTTCTCTCATGTGCACATTTCCTTTCTCCTGCTTACCACACCTTCTTACTCTCCTTGTTCTCCTTTTCTGAATTTTAAGATTTCATTTCACTTGAGTGAACCCTAAGAAACATCATTTCCTGTATCTACCTGAACCTTGCCTTGTAATCTATAATTACGTTCAATCACCATCTGAAAGTACAATTTCTGGAATGTGACACTTTGGAAATAATTCTTAATTGCAAAACAAAAGTTGCTTATCCAGTGTAGTATGCATTAATCTCAGAAAGGAAAAAAAAAAGAAGGCAAAAGAGAATGAGAGTATTTTCAGCCTCAGTACACATCAGAGTTATCCAACCACAGAAAAATGCAGCCATGCTTTGGGGAAATTGTAAAAAGATGACAAATAGCCAATGACAGATTACCAGGTTCCCTGCCTGATCAAGACATGCAGCTGGTTTCCTCTGCATGCAATGGCACCAAGTGTATCAGTGTCTCTTTTGAAGGCAGAGCTGCATTATTCTCTGTGATCTGATTCTCATCTGTTATTGTGCTCTAATGACCAAATATGCTGTATGTAAATTCCACTTTCAACGTTACCTTCTTCCAGTCCTCTTCTCCCTGCATCTTACCCATTTCCAGTTTTTTGTTTTGTTTTGTTTTTTGTTTTTCTTCTGTGCCTACTTCATTTTGAACCTAACTTCTGCTTTGCACTCTTCTGAGCAACGGCTTCACCTCTGTCCCCCACAGAAATCTGTGGTGAGAACTGTGGTGTTTGTCATGATTGTCATCCATTTTTCACCATCCTGTCTCACTTGTGTGGTTTTTCTTTCATTTGGAAAAAAAGAACAGAGGAGGGTGTTAAATGAAGTTCTGGAGCGGGGAATGTAGCTCTTTGGCAGTAGGGAACTTGTCTCACATGAGTGAGGCCCTGGGTTCAATCCCCAGCTACTCCCCTGCTATATCCTCCAAAAAGCTCCTGGTCTCAGTCCATCTTTTAGCCACAAATCTTTATTTGAAGATTTGCTGTTTGCAATGAGACTCAGTTAGACTGTATGTAGGTAAAACCTTCTGTCAGCCTAGCGTGTCAGGGCTGGGGCCAGGGTGACTCGAGGGAAGTATCAAGGGTGACAAGTTTCAGGAGGTAAACACTCCCATGGGCCTGCCAGCGCAGAGCTGTGTGAGGGTTGCTTTTCATTTTTTGTCTGTGACTAATTGTCATCTGCAACTCAGCTGTGACTAAACAGTTAAATTCTTAGCATGAAGGACTGCATTAAGCGGATAAAGTACTCTGGCTTTTCCCAAGGTAGATGTACTTAACACAGACTGAAGTGTCAAGATTAAAGACATAATGTTCTTAGTGGAGGACCTACTCAAAATTTCCAATGGATACATAGTAACCTACTCTTCCTAGCAAAGAGGCCAGTGCTTGGTTTGAAAAACCCTGTGTCCAGAGTGCAGGAACTTGCACATTTCAAAAGAATTCGCATCTAATGAGCTCCTTCTTAGAACCATTTCCCCACTAGGGCCCTCAAAATTAGTTTTAAAGGAATTTTACTATATTTAGTTCAGAACCCTCACTCAATTTTTAAAAAATTAAAAAATAAAAAGCAAACAAAGCCCACAAAATATTATAGCCGAAAAGTACCTTCTACAAGTGATTTTAGAAACTGTTATACTTCACAAGCAGATTTAAAGAAATCTTTTTTTTCTGCCTTAGCATAACGTTAAGACAAAGATTACTACATAGTTGACGAAGCTAAGTCATCCCCAGAGGATAGAGTTACTTGCTCTCACTAATGACTATCATCTGCCCAGAACTAGTATGCTATTAATACTTATAAAGCTGCCTGGACTAGAAATACATTACTAGCAAAAGTATAAGTCCATTTTTATTCTAGGTAATTAATCCAATTTGATTTTGTCCTGATCACTTCTTAGCAGAAATGGATGCCGACACCCTTGCCTGTGAAGCACACCCCGATCTTAGAGAGACTTCTCACAACCTTAAAGCAATAGTCCTCCTGCCTCTTTATGCTTCTTTGGTCTCTAATGAATTCTCCAAGTGCAGATGCTTGTCTAGGACAAGCTTATTAGCAGAGAACATACTTAATGCCTGATGCTGGTGTGTAAGGTAGAAGAGCTGGAGCCAGGGAGAAGAGCCTGGAAAGATGCATGACCCAGGCTCCCCAACCCCAAAAGAAAACAGCAAATAACCACACTCCATACCCACATGGTGATTACACACAGAGATTGCAGAACTGTGATCAGTTAGGTTTCCCTCTCACCCCTCAGCTGAATCCTTCCAGGGGAGCTGAAAAGACATTTATGTTGCTATAAATAAGATGGCTCTTGCAGAATAAAGTTCAAAGAGTTGCTTTCAGTTCATTTCCAGTCTTTACTTAAGATACCTCTAGCCAGGAAACTGTAAGCTTGGAGATGCCTTTCCAGAGTTCCAGTTAGTCTTTCTTTTCTAATGAAAGTGCATTAAATTGGAAAAATGACAGACTACAGTGGCAAAAAAAGAGGTCTTAAACTATATCAGGCAGCAAAGCAATCAGTAGATAACTTCTGAAAACATATGTGACAAAAAGACATTTCTGGATCAAACTTATTTTACATTCTAACAGAATTATTTCACTGATCATGTTTGAGTATTTTTTTCCTATTCTGATTTGATTATTTTTTTTCCTATTCTGGAGCTAATACATTCTTAATTACATAGATTGATTACAGAAAAATTAGAAAATGTAGATCAGCAGAAATGAAAATCACTGAAAAGCTCACCACCCAAAGATATTTTCTGTTAAAATTTACACACTATGTGTAAATATCTCCTTCTACACTTTTATGCATATTTGTGTAAACATACAAAATATATGTTTTTACTTTCATGAGTTTTTCTATATAAATACAATTTTCTTATCTGCATTATATCACTTCATGTAGTGATATAATCTATGGATCAATTAGTTTGAAAAATACTACAATAAATGGCATTCTTGTCAATTCATATATATTGAAAAATGCTCGACTTTCTTTTTATTGTGAATGAAAAACTCTACCTATGCTTAATTTTGAACCCGCTTAGGTAGTGTTGGAGCGGAAGTTGTTGTTTGACCCGACACGTACGTGCCTTAGAGCGGAAGTTGTCAGTTTCCGCCATATTCCCTTCATCTCTTCCTCCTTCCTCTGTATTTTGTCCTACCTCTCTAGGACCAGTGCCTTCCTCTTTTATGGAAGACAGCTGTCAAGTTGCCATCTGGAACCACTGTGCCTTTTAGCACAGGTTTCTAGAAGAGTCTGGGAGTTCATTTCCTCCCAGGAGCACTCTATAACCACTGACTGACAGGTGCAGGGTAGATCAGTACCTCAGCCCCTTCACATCTAGGCAGAGATGTGTACAGTGCCCTGTGTTTCAGTAATGTCCCACTGGATTCAGACCCATTTTCCAACTGTTTGTTGGCTTCAAATGCAACACTTGCTGACTATTTTCCTTCCTTGATCATTCTTTCCTTCATCTACCCTTTCCATTACACTGCCTGCACTGAAGTCTTGGCTCAGTGTTTGCTTTGGGGATGCTCAAACTCTGGCACCTGTTGTGGTCATTGTGACAGCAGAGATTCTGAGGGTGTGGCCTGTGGTTGTTATTGAGGTAATATGGGAAATCATATCATCAAACGGAAATGCATTCATGTAACAATGCATTCACATAACAATGTTTCAGGGAACAATGATCGCATGTATTTTAACCCTAAAACTACATGAAGGCTAAAAAATGCTTCTTTCCTAGTGAGAATGTATCCATCAAACTTTATTGGCATATCAAATTACTCATGTTTTATAAAAAACTGAAAAAAATCAGACCCCCCCAAATTCAAAGACCCAGTCAAAAAAATGATCATCTGAGATAAATACACACTTCTCACATGAAGAAATACAAATGGCAAATAAATATATGAAATTATGTTCAACATCACTGGTCATTTGAGAGATGCAAATTAAAACAACATTGAGGTTCCATCATACCCACAAAAGAATGGCTATTATCAAGAAATCAACCAATAAAAAAATGCTGGAGGGCTATGGGGAAAAAGGAGCCCTTCCCACTGTTGGTAGGAGTGTAAACTGGTACAAACACTGTGGAAATCAGTGTAGAGATTCTTCAAAAATCTAGCAATAGAAGTCCTATTCGACCCAGCTAGTCCCCTTCTGAGTATATTCCCAGAAGAATTAAAAACACCATACCCAGCAATAAAAGTACATCCATGTTTATATCAATACAATTTGTAACAGCTAAATCTTGTATGCAACCCAAATGCACATCAACTGAGCAACAGATAAAAAGAAGGATAAACTCAAGACTTTCATAGGTAAATGGTTGCAACTTCAGACCGTATTCATAAGTGAAATAAATCAGACTTACATGTGTAAATATCATATTATCTCCTTGGTGTGAGAAACTGAAAGAGTAAACAAGTTCTAAAATGTGAAATAGATATTGTGAAGTGAGAAGAAATTGTTCAAAAGCTAAAAAGGAACTAGGATGGGTAAAAGAGGAAAGGACAATAGGAAAAAGGTGGAAATGCAATTCAGTTATACTATTAGTGTCTCTTAGTTCATTGAAAATGAAGGTTTACACTAATTTTGAGTGCAGAAATCTTTATGCCCATATCTTATACCCAGAGCAACTACTTTAAAGATAACAACATGCAATGTATTCGCTGTCATTAGTCTCCTACTATTTTGTTATGAAATTTTTTTTACCTTTTTCTCCATGAAATAAAACTACTGCTCGTTTGTTGTGATACTGGTGTCAGCAAACCTACTGTCCTGTCCATCATATATAAAAGTACACCACATACACTTAGATACAGTAAAAATACTTAGTAAGGATCAGAAATGACTCTAGACCTTACTTAAGTATTTGCTATATTTTCATCATTATTTTAGAATGTACTTCTACTTAATTTTTTTGAAAAGCTTAAAAAACAACACATTGATGTCATGTGAACATCTCATACTTACCTCATCTCTTCTTTGCATCAGGACACAACGTGTAGACAATGGCCTGACGCCCAGCTCTGTGAAATTGTTCTCTGCGACATCACACAGTGACACAGTCACTTGACAATGTGCTTTTCTGAGGTGCCTCTGTGTTCAAGTAACACACAACTGACTGCACTGTTCTCATTTCACATCAGTGTGGCAGTTTATAACACTCACATGGAAACACGGCGTCGCAGGCCCTTTTTACTTTTCACATGGGGAAACTATAAACACTTTGAGTTTAAAATTTTTCCTGTGTGCAAGATCAGAACTAATTAGAAACATAAGCAGTCTCAGAAGCTCAGAGCTGACGCTTTCTGGCTAGATAACTGTACCTCTGCAAAATGGTACTAATGCGCCAAAAGTAGAGTCGAGTTGGGATGAGAACATTGCCTGATGTAATTTTAGGAAATCTCAACGTTAAAATGTAGAATACAGTAGTCCCTCCTTATCTGCAGGAGCTATGTTCCAAGACTCCTACCGGCTGCCTAGAAAGTCAGATAGTACTGAACCCTATATATGTTCATTTTTTACATATACACTCCTATAGTAAAGTTTAAATATAAATTAGTCACAATATAATAATAACAGTCATACTAAAACAGAACACTTACAAAAATATACTTCAACAAATGTATGTGAGTGTGGTCACTTCTCTTGAAAGAAAATATATGCTATCATTTTTGGACTGCAGTGACTTGTTTAATACTTATGTTTCCCACCCTCCCCCAGTCTTACTTCTACCTTTCATCCTCTTTCTCTAACTATCCAAGTGTTTCTACAAGGCCCTACAGGGGATTATAAACTTAACAATTGCCATCTAGAGGAACTTTGGCAGGTTATATTTATAGGGGAGAGTGATGTGCAGAAACAGGTATGGTTCAAACAGAGTGTGGTAAGGATTCTAAGACAAGTGCAAAGTCCTGTGGGAGGACAGAGGAAGAAAAGATAAATTCTGGCAGAGGGAGAGGGCAAAGCTTGTTGGAACAGGTGGCCTTTAAGCTGGGTCTGGAAGGGTGGGTAGGATTTCAACAGGCGGATGCTGGTAATGGGGGAGGAGGAGGAGAAGCAGCACAAGCACAGAAAATGCAAATTTTTTTTGTAGAAAAAGAGAAACAGAACACTCAAGCAGAGTGCAGGGTATTGGTTCACAGGCACAAGGGTGGAGACGAAAGAGATGTGAGTATGGTTACATAGGAAAGGACTTTCCTCTAATGCCTGGGGGTTCCTTTGATTTGATAAACAATGATCTGTGAGCAGGAAAGTGTCTATGCTACATCTGCATTTTAAGTACAGTTATCTGAAGATACTTATTATAAGTTGCTCTTCATGGTGCTGTACTTAGCCATTCATTTAATACAGAACAGAATTTATAAAGAATATAACAGGGGTATGGTTCCAATAAATCATTCAGTCGTTGCCTTCTTTCTGACCTCGAAGTGGGTCATCAAATTGTCCCACTGCCTTTTGCACACTCGGCTCTGAGCACACTTTTAGAAGTTCCTGAAGCACACATGGTCCTGCACTTTTTTGGTGGCAAGGATTTTGTGCTTGTTTTTTCACCAGGCTCCTGGAATTGACTTCTTTACTGGACAGTTCCTCTAAGGAGATTTCTCTACCCACTCTGTCTAAAGTAAGATGCATGCTCTTCTCTACACAGCAACTAGCTACATTAAATATTGTTTAAGCACTTATTTTTCATTTTTTGACACTGTCATTGGCTCCATGAGCTCATGGGTCACACAGTTACCATCCTCTTAGGTCTGCCCAGAGCTTGGCAGAGTGACAGACACTTAAGAGCTCAATATATACTTGTTTTAATGAATAAATTGAATGAAGCTGAAATAGTTTGTTAGAAAACTGGGGGGATGTCACACTGTTTAGAGATAAACCTGAATAATCAACATCTGTTGATGGAGTTTGGGATTGAGGATTCTGGAACCTACAAGCTCATGTATGTAGAATAATATACCTCTTTGGCATTTTTTACTCATGTTAGTTGGTGCATCATTTTTAGGTGGAGTTCTTCTTGGTTCATTTGTTCTCTTTTTTCCACATCTCCTACTTTCAACATTTTCTAGCCATTATTTCAACTAAGTGCTAGACTTGGTGATTTTCCTACTGACCTGGAAGTGGATTGCTCTTATGCAGATGGTCATGGATTGGGTTGCCCAAGACCCGGTCATAAGTCACAATTTGCTGAAAAATGAGGGAGTTTTTTTGTTTTGAAGTGGAAGGGGCCATTGGAGGTCATCCAGCAGCTTGTGAAACAGCTCTAGCAGCCAAACTAGTACGCCAGTACCTTTCCTGGCATACTGGTTTCCTGATTTACTGCAAGGTATGGTGCTGTTTATGATGCTTTTGATGGAAAAGAAATGCCTCTTAATTCTATTGTAAAATGAAGTTCATATTTGAAATGCTTGAATATGGTCTTCAGGCCATGGTTCTTCAATTGGCTATAAAATTTTATAGTCTAATTCCAACAATATAAAAGCCAGTGATAGGATCCTCTGCTTAGGCTACAACTGAAGGAATTTGAAAGGCTGAGGCTACAGCTGAGAAACACTCCTTTTTAACAGTGGGCTCAAAAATACATTTAAATAATGTATAAATTACTTATACAGTATGAATGTATAAAGTTAGGGAGGCTTGATTTGAGCATTATATCTCAGCTGGAGGATGAATAAAATATTAATTAACATATCCCATGATTTCTAAAGTGAATTGTAATCAGAACTGTGAGATTATACTTTCTCATCCTGGTTCACACTTTAAGAAATTGTTCTATAATTTTTTATTGTGCCATTGAACACCATGAGATATCATCATAACAACAGTTTGGGATATTTGGTAGATACACTTCCCTACTTTTTGAAAATATTTGCAGCAAAACTATCTAATTCAATAATCAAAATTATGCTTTTTAGTTATCTTCAGAATTCAACTAGGTGGACCTCCAGTATATGGTGTTATCTGGCAAACAGGATTTGCTGATGCTTTCTTGATGTATTCCTCGATTGGATGCTTAACGTGAGAAATTTACAACTCTGAAATGTGATACAAACTGCTTCCTAAGAACAGCACAACTCTGCATATGACCATTTATTTGTGTGCCTCAAAAATATTAACAACTTGAGGCCCTCTCCCGGTCTCCACTGTAAAGTGAGGCAGCCTTCAACACACTGCCACTGCTGACCCTTCCATATTGGGGTTGTCGGGGCAAAATTTGCTCCCCTGGCCCATGTGCCAAGCTGTAAGGCTTGGCACTTGCCTGTCATGCTTCTGCCTACTTCTCTGTTCCCTGAGGAAATTCTGGGTTCTGAATTTTCACCTCCTTTGAAAGGTTTCTTCCCCCTTGGGCTTCCCATGCATGACTGGGGAGGGTATAGGAGCTCTTTGTGGTCCACGGTCCCTTGGCTCAGTCTCTTCCGGGAATAGATCTTGGTCTCCTCTCCCCGGAAGCAGTAAAATGTGGTGTTGTGAGCCCAAGCTTTGGCACTTGAACCCAGGACAAGCTCACCTAGCTGTGTCTCGGGTAGTCTGATTTGAAAACGCAGCACAATTACACTACTAGTGTAATTTGCGGGATTTGGTGAGGAGTCAATGAGATAACAAACAAAATTCAGTTAGCAAAAATGTGTGCCAATTAGCAGACAGTTCTCAACAAGTGCTGGTTAACACTATTGTCACCTACGTGTCCTTTTGCACTAGATCGTGAGCTTCCTTGGGGAATCTTTGATAGAATCCAGTCTCACCCTGGAGCTCAGTGGATTCTCAGTGCTTATAAATGAATAGATGCAGTTGTTGTTGATGTCTGTTAAATGATACATGTGATTAGATGAAGGCTGTTACCTGGAAGAGCAGAAGCTACTGTAACCAGACTTGTCCCTTGTTCTGTGTCCTTGTTTGCCCCGTGGTGGCCTAGCCACTGCCTGCCCTCCAGTGTGGTTATAAATAGCACTCTCTTTCATTCTCTGAAAAGCAGTCTAGTTTGGATGATGAATGTATGGTCACCAGGGTTTGGGGGGAGTTTCATCAGCTTGATTCCCAGAAATTAAGCTCCTCATGAGGCCGTGCACACACCACACCAGCAGGCATTGCTGGAGCAGCCGATTTCTGCCCAGAATTCATGGTCTTTGTACAGAAAAAGTGCTCTATCAATACAGTTGATAAAGGAATGAAACTGGAAATTGGGTCATTCTTTAGTCTCTTTTTTCCTCTTGGAAATAAACTAGGGGAGAATATTGTATATGAATCTAAAAGGATAGGAAAATTGAATGGGAAACTCTGCCTCCCATATAAAATGAGTGCTGGAATAATCCTAGAAGATAGAAGAATTGAGAATTTAGCAATAAATAAAAACCAAGTTATAAGAGAATGAACTGAATAAAAAAAAGATTGTATATGTTCTTTGGTATTTAATTAATAAATCATAACTTCAGAGAACACTGTAATAAAATTCCTTATGTAGATTCTGAATAATACGTGTGTTCTGAATATATAGTATATATTGAATATATATGGCATAACCTATAATATATGAGATTAAGTTGAATATATATTATATATCATATATCCATAATGTTTATATGGCATAATATATTTACGTATCTATCCACATGCATATGAAATTTTAATATGCCCTGAGTTAGCCCCTAACCAAGGTAAAGTTGATGTTCTTGTCACCACCTCCAGTCCCCTTTTCTGAACTTCCTTTCCTTTCCTAAGGCCGTGCCCTTTCTGTTCTCTATACTTTCCCTGGTCCCCACTTCCCCCTCTGCAGCTCTTGGCAACCCAAAGCTCTTTGGGTCAGTGTTCAAACATTTCAGCAGTGTGTTCTTTTCAGGTCATGTTCCAAATTATGGAACAAAGGTGTTATTACCTATAAAGGGAATTTCAGGAACCAGAATGGGAATTTCAGGCACCAGAGAGCCCACTAAGAATTAAGGTGTTATTTCCTAAGAAGGGAATTTCAGCCAATCTGGGAATGAGTATAACATCCTGGAATCATCTGGAGGTAGCCCCGGAGTGGACGGAAAGCTCAAGCTTTGGAGTTGGGCCGAATCAAGTCTGAATTCAGGCTCCTCGCTATTGGGTTTTCATTTGTATGAAGGGGGTAATAATAATACGCAACTCTCAGGACTACTTTGAGAATTAAATGAGCCCACGTTTATAAAATACCCATTGAGCTGAGCATAGTGGTGCACAACTGTAATCCCAGCGCTCGGAAGACTGAGGTAGGAGGATTGCTGTGAGTTCAAGGCCAGCCTGGACTACATAGTGAGACCCTGCTTCAAACACAAAACAAAAACAAACAAACAAAAGAACACTCAGTGGCTTGCCCAGCCACGAGGGAGCATGAAGCTGAAGAGTAAGAGCTTTGGTGGCAGACAGACAAAGGACCTCATTTTGCTTAAGGTGAAATAACTTGACACTTTTTCTTCTGAAGCACAGGGATAATCATGCTTCGCTCACAGGACTGTTGCTAAGGTTTGCATACACTTAAAAGATTTACCTCAGTTCTTGGTGTCACAAACACTAAATACGTTTTGGATGCTATGACTACAGTTATTATTAGGTTGTTTTCTTCCCTCTGACTTGATGCTAGGCATTACTTTTGTTGTCATTGTTACTATTGCACCAGCAACATTCCTGAATTCATTTGGCAGATGGGTAGCTTTTAAATTAGAATACAAAACAGGCTCCTAAATGTAATTAATTACTTCACATAATATTTGTCATGTGGGGAAAGCTTAGTTGATGTTTGAGGCATATTTTCCCCCCAATGGAAAATTAGTAGAATGTAAAACCATAGAAGCATAATTTAACTTTTGTTGTCCCATTTTCTACCTACCAATGGTCACCTGCCCAATAAAGCAAGGAGATTACCTATTTTTAACGCTATCTCCGGCTGCTGAGCGCAGTTTAAAGCACTCAGGTAAGTCCCTGTTGTGAAATAGGATTTCAATTCAGTTGCCGCTAGTCACGTAGACATACCCAAACTTAAGCTCCGAGTGGAAAACAAACATTTGGTTATCTCCTTGTGCATATTTGGAGGAGAGAAAAACAAAAAGACAGGGACCTGACCTTTTGGTTGTCACTTTCTCTGTCCTGCATTCTGACTGGAAACTACAAGCCTACTCCGCCATCCCTCCTTGTGACCTTAAAATCTAGCCAATGCCAGATATGAAACCAGAAACAAAGAGTGTTACTACCCTACTGCGGCACATTCCCTTCCCCAGATTCTGTTTTTCTAAAGAACAACACCTGAATGTGGCTTGCCTGGATTCCAAAAGTCTCGTTAACGACTATGGTTACAATCCTTCAGGAAAATCCAGTGTCTCTGGTGTGCAACAAAACACAGAAGCCAAAGCTTGCAGGGTGCAGTGCCAAAGGCAACTCCTGAGCCACAGGCAAGCAAACGAGAAGGACATTTCAGTTGCCACCTACTGTCTGCACTGACTGATATTTCAAGGAACAGGGAGAAAATGGCACAGCAGAACGGCTGTTCAATCGCAGTGACCAAAACACTCACCTGCTGAAGAGATGATGGACGAGAGCTGTAAACTTCTAAGGAAACAAGCACAGCCTGTCTTCCAGGTCTCCTTGTGCGTCACAGTCCCTGCTAAACTAAACGAGTGATTCCAACGCCCGTTTTCATTCTGCTCTCCATTCATTTACTCAGAGGTGGATGTCGGTATTAAATCTTGCTGTTGCTTGTTTATATGGATATTTCTCTTACTGGTCTGGGAACTGTTGGAAGGAAGAGGCTACACCTTATTTTTTTAATATCCCCAGTACCAGGCTCACTGTAGAAATTCAATAAATATCTGTCGAACATAAAGAAACCAGAACTGACAAAATAGGAAACGTGTTCTAAGGTGATGACCGATACATGGGCATCACCTCCTACTTTGTTATATTTAAATAATTAGAGATTATTATTTTCAAATCTATATGCTGTAAGTTTGTCATTGTGTATGTGTGTTCCTCAAAACATTTTCTAGACAATTACCCTGCACTAGCCACCAAGGGAATTACACAGATGGAAAAAAATATTTGCTGTTCTTTCGTGCTATTAGTCTGTGTCAGGCAACACATTTGATAGTTCTGGCTGTCATTTGCAACCAAAAGTCAGTTACCTGTACAGCTTAAGCCTTGGTCAGCCAATGTTTTAATCATGTGAATACAATCTGAATTTTACTGCCATCAAGAAATAATGGGAATATCTAATGCAAGAATTAGGAATGTGTATTCATTCTCACAGTGCAATTGGAGATAAGGGAAGTACACTTCCATGTTGTCATGAAAGGGACTTCTGGTAGCCAAACTATGGTAATCTGTGGTGACTCTAAAGACCCCAAAGGTGTCTGTGCCTTTGATCTTTTAAATTTCTAAAATTGTGGCACTTTGCATGCTATGCTGACAATCTAGAAAAATGCACAGTCCTTATAAAAGGAAATTTTCTATTAGTCCAGGAACAGTCATTTAAAGCCAAACCACCTGTGGGTACATATCACTCTTATGAAGACCAAAGATACTTTTACAACTGAGGATTATGTTATTCCTTCTCTATAAATCCATATACCTATGGTGCCTATTCAGACATCAGTCATCAGTAATGCTTTCTCATCCAACTCCAGGAAAAGTTTAGAATTTTTGCTATAAATTTGGATAAAAAGAACTTGCCATTAGAAGTTGTTTTTACCTCCCCCGTCCAGTTTCTTGAAGTCAGGGACACATAAACTCGACTGGACTAGGCTGGCAAGCAAAAATGAAGTTCCATGGAATATAGGTTTTCTGCCATGGATACTCTTTGCTTGATGTATGCCCTGCTTCCTGCTGCTTTATCCTCTAGAGGCAAATATCTGCTTATCTCTGTAAGGAATAATCCTTGCTCCATTATGAATAGTCTATCTGGCTACTCACTTTCATAGTCCTCTAGGGATAGCATTTGTGAAGATACTGTCATCCATCCATCCATCCACCCACCCATCCATCCATCTATCCCTCCAGCCAGCCATCTTTCACTCCATTCATCCATCCCTCCAACTATCCATCCATCCCTCCTTCCATCCATCCAATAGAAAGAAGTTGAAGGTTATCTCTATAATTTATTAGGGAGTCTGTTTCAGGTAAAATAGCTGGTTATGTGGTTGTGTAATTTAAAAATAAAAGGGGAAAAGAGTGTTCAGAAGGAGAACTAGACCACCATGAACTAGCTAGGGCCAGGCTGTTTCGAAGGAATGAATGACCTTCCTGTGACAAATGGAGAGGAAAAGTTCTGCATGTGTTCTGATACAGGGTCATTTCTATCCCTGAATCTTTTCCAGAGGTTGAATTTGTTAGTTAAAGGAATTCAAAGCATGACCAAATGAACCACTCCAAATGGGGCATTTAGATTGTAAGAAACACTAGTTTAGGAGTAGGGAAAAATCTGAGCACATGTATCACAGCAGTGATCCATCATAACTCCATACCAACCTCTTGTTCCAAACAGAAAAGGAGTCATTGCTATTACATAGGTAAGTCAAACTACACCACGATAGTTGGAAACCAGGAAAGAAGAGTCAAAGGCTACAACTGCTACTAGATCATGTTGCCCATCTAGAAGTGACTAGGACCTCAGTCACAATTATCTAAGCTCTGGGATAATTTGGCATTGCAGTGAACAATAGGAAACAGCATTCAAATTAAACAACAACAACAAACTTTGCTGTGTTCATATGAAATTGGTTTGTTTTCCCAAAAAGTGATTTCTCCCCCAGTTTGGTACATATTCAGTAGCCTGTACCTTGGACCTTTGTGAAATCAGTCTTGCAACAGTTTATGTACTTTTGATTTAGGCTCGGCCTCGGGGCGGATGATTTAAAGGAGCATGGCATAGTAGAAAAGCGCAGGAGGAATTAGGAAAGCTAGTTCTCATACTAGTTCCACAAACCAGCTTGTAGTCTTGAAACACACGCAGCTCTCGGTACTATCGCTTTTACATCAGTAAAGTAAGGATATTAAATAAGTTACTTCTTTAGACCTTTAACACGCTAGGAGTTAGAACACATCAAACATATAGCGTGAAGAAGCTAGAAAGGGAATCATGAAAACTGTAAATAAGTTACTTCTTTAGTAACTTACTTCTTTAGTTATAAGTTACTTCTTTAGTTATAAGTTACTATAAATAAGTTACTTCTTTAGTAAAGTTACTTCAAGTAAATAAGTTACTTCTTTAGACCTTTAACACACTAGGAGTTAGAACACATCAAACATATAGCGTGAAGAAGCTAGAAAGGGAATCATGAAAACTGGCATATTATGATTGCCCAGGCAGGCCCTACAGAAGCATGCTGGGATCCTCCCTGGAGGGAACATTTTCCTCCTCCAACACTCAAGGCATCTTAAGTGTCCACATTTTTACCAGCATTATCGAGTGTTTCCCTTGCGTTCTTGTTGTTTACATATCTGTCTTGCTTGTCTCATGAGCTTTAAACCACTTAATGGCTGTGTGAAGTTGGAAATTTTACTGGACCAGAGTGAGTCTCAGTTTGTTGGTGAAATGCGGACAGTAGAACTTACTTCCCAAAGACATTGTAAAAATGTAATAAAATGTATTAAAACCTATGCTAACAGTATGTGATCATAAGTCCTCCCCTATCTCCTACATCACTCTTCCTCCTAGCATAACCAGTATCTTTCAAAACAAGTTCCATGATGAGGGCAGAATGAAGGAGACATTTGTAGGAACTTCTTAACAGCCTTTAGTAAGGACATGTTCTCTCCACCTCAGAGAAGGTAAAACACTTTACCCACCTAGAAATCTTAAGATCCTGCCAAGGAAACTCTGAAATTCCAGAAATTCTGAAAGCTATTTGTTGTCAACACTTCCACTGAGTTGAATGGTAGAGAGGTTGCTTGTTTTATCACCAATGGGATTATTTTTCTGAGGTTTTTGTTTGTGTACTTGGTAGTCTAGAATGTAGCATTGTGGTATAGGATTAATGCTCTCTTCTTCTTCACATCTTTCTGCCTTAATTTGTTTAAAAATGTATAAACCCATGGATTTCCTAATAACGATGACTTCCACAAACTCATTCATTTATTTATTCACCAAACATTAAGGAACTCACAGCACAAAAGAGAAGATAAGAACATGAAAAGAGAATTCCAACACAGCATGAAGCTATGAGTGGAATACCATGCAGGCAGGCTCTCACCCTTCCAGCCACCATCTGCACCTGATCCACTGTGGCCTTCGGCCATCTGATCCACCTTTCAACAAGAAGGACTAATGTTAGAGACCAACCAGTTACAAATACACAAATGCACGACATGAGGTATGACCTGAGGGTTTCTTCCATCCTTAGGAAGCCATGTGTCTCAAACCAATGCAAGTTTAAGCTCTTTTTCTTCTTGTCATGACCAGAGAGAGCCTCATCATCTGATTCTTTAGCATAAACTTTTTGACTTACGTGGTGACCCATTCCATCTGAGGCAACCTCAGGTTTTATAAAGGTTGCCAACTAACAAACCAAATTTACTACCCGTTGAGTGAAGTTTTTTACACTTTATACCTCATGGATGGACCCCTCCTGAGTGTGGCAAAAACTGTGGATTTCTTAAATAATGTTTTATTTGTTTTGTTTTATGGTACTGGGGATTGTTTCCAGGGCTTGCACGTGCTAGGATTGGCTCTACCACTGAGCTAACTCATCAACCCTCAAAATAATGCTTTTGAAAAGAAAAATTAGATGGCATATCATATTATAAAGATATATAAGTTCATATATATTTAAAAATAAGAATTTTTCATGTATGTATAGCAAAGGTATGATATAGAATTATGTGGGTTTTTTACCATACTAAATAATAACACCTGTAAACAATATAACTACCGTAATTTCAAAGTAGCGATAAGTGTGATATTTTGAAATATCTGTATAAAGTGGAATATGATACAAACATAGCTATGATTTCTATTGATGATAAAGCCACAGTTCTGATAATATTACTATAGCTTGTTTCATTTACAGATTCAAGAAAAGTGACACTTCAGTAACAGGTTGCTAGAACCTGTAACATGCAATTTTTCCCCATCTAGGTTCACAGATTCTCCTGAATTCTCGTAGTCCCTACCCTCAAAATAACACTTTTAAGGGAGATTTGTAAAGAATCTGAGTTCTGAAAACCACCTAGAAGAAACTTAAGTCCTGTTAGACTTTCCTGCTTCTCAAATAACCTTATCCATTTTCCTCTGCATGAGCAGGAATTTGTTGATTTTCAATGATCCCAGAAAGTTAGCATACATTCCAGATTGTTGTGACCAACCCACATAATCTCATAGGAATGAAAAATAAACTTGCAAAGACACTTTGGCATCCTCTAACAATGAATATGTTTTCTTTCACTTGGGAAAAAAAATCTGTCAACATACTTGACAATATAACCTCTAAAAGAGAATTGATTTTAATAAATTGACTAACGACCATTTAAAACAGTGAAGGAGGTATGACATAACAGATAAGTAATACAAGACATAAAGAAAAAATTCTCAAGATGAATGATTGAGTTCATCATTTGTTTAGCCTCTGATAAAGGTGAGTGTGTGTGTTTAAAGCTTGTTGAAGACAATGTCTTCCAGAAGATAATAACAATTTTAGCTTTAAAGTAGGTATAGTTGAATATCAGCAGGATTCGATCAGATAAAGTTCATTATTTACTAATTTTGTGCTGAGCAGTAAAACTATGACTATGAAACAGTCTGTCCTTAAGGGAAAGTTTGAAATCTAGTGAAAGATGTAAAAATAATTAGGTAAGGAAGAGTAAAACCACACCAAACTGAAGGAGGAAAGTTTGTGAAATGATGTAAAGAAAAGATTTTGGCCATTGCAATGAACAGACTTATGATGTCAAATAGCTTTGATAGTAGGGTAAAAATAATAATATAGATTTCAAACACCTTGGTAATTATTAGGCTTTTGTTGGTGTTTTTGGCTAGTATTGAGCGCTTTAAGGTAGCTGTATCTGTCTTCTTCACAGATAGTACTGTGTCATATTGCACAGTACTTTACATATTATATTTTCTTAATAAAAAATTATGAATAGGTGAATGAAAGCACAACATATTATAGAAAGGATAGAGGAGCTAGGTTTGAAACTCATTTCTGATTCCTCAGAGGACTAGTGTCTAGAATATATAAAGAACTAAAAAAAAGTCTCCCAATCAAGTGAAATAACTTCACAGAATGAGAAATATAAATGACTAATAAGTACATGAAGAAATGCTCAAAATCACCCATTAGAGAAATGCAAATTAAAACAACACCAAGATTCCATCTTATTCCAGAAAGAATGGTCATCCTTAAAAGTCAAATAACAAATGTTAGTGAACTGCAGGGAAAAATAAACCCCTGTACATTGGTAGGAATGTATACTAGTAAAACCTCTATGGAAATCAGTATGAAGGTTCCTCAAAAAATAAATTTCATCTGACCCAGCTCTTATCCTTATAGGTATCTTCCCAAAACAATTAAAGTCATCTTATTACAGTGATACATGCATATCCACAGTACTAAGCATAAGTCCTATTAGTTAACTTTTGGAAGCAGACTATATGTTCATCAACAGATGAATGGATAAATAAAATGTGATATTTACACACAATGGAGTATTACGCTGCCATAGAGAAAAACTTGAGTCATCTGTATGAAAATGGACGCACCTTGAGACCATAATGTTAAATTAAATAAATCAGACACATGAGCTTAACTGTTACATGCTTTCTCTTACATTAGAAACCAAAGTGGTTAAAACACTTTTTTAGTGGGTAAAACAAAAGGTAGATAATAGGAAATAAGGAGAGAGATCTTTCTCAAATGGGAAGGAAATCAAGAGACAGAGGGGCAAGAGGGGGAGAAAAAGGAATGAAAAAGTTAGCTAAGGTTTGTTATGTATATGTACCAACTCCACATGTACAAGGAAGGAAGGAGGGAGGGAGGGAGGGAAGGAGGGAAGGAAGGAAGGAAGGAAGGAAGGAAGGAAGGAAGGAAGGAAGGAAGGAAGGGGAAAAGAAATCCACTTCTACAACACACCGGGCTGTGTGACCTTTTGAAAACTCTAAACCTTAGTAAGCTCATATGTAAAGCAGGGATGATAATGGTATGAGGATTTTGGTGAAGATTAGACAATACCTATAAACATTTAGCAAACCACAGTCCTTGAGTCACCTATTTCACTCATGAAAGGGCGTAAAACTGATGTTTAGGGCTGGAATGAAGCACGGGGACCCTTCCCCACCTTCCCATTGTAAAGAGAGAACTGGGCAGAGAATGAGGCACCAGAAGGGTGGGAGATACGGAAATGGGTCCTGAGTCTGCTGAGCTTCGTAGGTTCAGAATTTTCTATGATGATCGGATAATTCTCTTCCAGGTAAAAAAAAATCTTAAGAGCGTTTAAGTCTCTGAAACAAAGCAATGTTTCCACTCTGCTTTCTCTTAAGTTTATGCTATCTGAGGTGACAGCTGTGAGATACCTTAAGTGTATTTTCCGTGTTGTGTTTTGGGTTGAAGGCTTGAGAGTGTATGCTGAGCCTCAGCATCTCTGTACTGCTCAAAAATTTTCGTAACGACCAACTCTAGGGGTGGTCTCCTTGGACGGAGGACATGGCTCACAGACATCCAGCGTGTCATCACCAGTGGCATGAATACCGATGCAGACTTTCTTTGCTCGCAGGTAGAAGGCGTGAGGGTACTTTTTATGTGTCTATCATCTATCATATGGGCAAAAAGCAACTGCTCTTTTATATTGCTCTGAATATGAATCTAAAGCAAACCACATTCAGTCAATCAGGCTTGAAATCACATACATAATTTCCATCATTTTGTGACGGGTTACTGAATTATTATCTGTGCATATGTGAATGACTGAATTATACTGGAATTAAATGCAAGAGTGATTATAAACACATTTTTATATATTATGCTACCAATAACCACAATACTTTTTATTATTACACAAAAAGACGCTCAATAATATTAATGTTAATGTATGCTTGTATGATTGAATGGTTATATTCTCAGCTATGTAACACTATCGCTATAACAAAGTCCCAAAACAAAACTTGCAGGGGTGTGGTGAAGACTGAAACAAATAATAATAAAAAAATGAGTCTACTCTAATTTGGTACATGGAATGCATTCAACAAATGCTAGATGGAGCTTAATTTTTCAAATGATCGATGAGATAATTAAAGATCACTTAAACATTTGATAAAATTTAGATTACTAGTAAAGGCAGTTGGTAGAGAAGTCTCATTCTAGAGCTGCTAGAGTTTTATTAACTCAACATACTATGTCTCAACATCTATTATCTTTCCCAAAATGTGGCTACTATAATTAGAAAATATAGCACATTACCCAGTGTTCATGTTATAATTGCATTCAAGCAGAGAGGCACAGCTAGCGTTCCATGGATGATAAGATTAGTTTCCTCTCGGCCCTTGCAGCCCCAGCTGCACAGCCAGATTGAATAATATTTTTAATGCAGACAATGTTTTTACTAGACAAAGCCAACTTAGCATTTCTCCTGAGCTAGCCAAGCGTTCCCCGCTGCAGCACGCTGCCTTCCTCCTCTTCTTGCACTGTTTAAATAAGTTGTAGGAGAATTTTAGTTTGGAACTCTCACTAATCCACACCATGAGAGTCATTTTTGAGAATGTTTGTGTTCTTAGCCTCGTGTCCTCCAAAACTCCACATTCAAGAGAACTTTTCCAGAAGTCATTTATTTCCTTTGTTTCTAATGCTCTTGCATTCATAATTCAGAAATGGCTTCTGAGTGAAACATGCCCTTAAATTTATCTTCTTCTAAAGATTATTGTATCAACCAGAACACAATGGTATAATTTACCGTTTTACTCCTCCATCAGCGACATACCTTTCAAGGGGTTACTCCTTCACCTATAAGATTTTTTTAATTGGAAACTAATCTTTAAAAAAAAAATAAAGGAGCTAGAACTTGAAGTTTCTCTGAGTATGGGAAAAGAGTTGAGAAGTACTACAATAAAAACTGAAAACGAGCAATGGAGACACTTGGTCTTAACTCTAGAGGATACACTGTACAATTCCCAACCTCCCCCAGTACCACTCCAGCCTCTAAGACTCACTTCTCTCTTACTTGCCAAAACCTTGCAGTGACAGCGCAGTGCTGGTTCCTGGTGACCTTGGGTGAATCTCTCACATTCATCCCAGCTTTCCCAGCGGGGGTGGGGTGGGGGGCTGAGTAGCTCTAGATAGTGACAGGAGGGCAGAGGAGGCTAATCTGGCTGAAAATACGGGGGACTCACTGGCCTCCCTTTCCTGCCAGACGCCAAAGAATCTTGACTTTGTCCTGGGGGAAAAAAGCCTTTTCTTTGCTTCAAGGACACTACATCTCCCAGCAGAGTACAGTAGCACGAGAGAAAGTAGACATCAGAGCTGTCAAGACCTCATTCGTGCAGACAAGCTGCTGACCCCTGGGGGCAGCTCCCTCAGAGTTCTGGAATCCACTATCCCATAAACCTCAGAAGGACTCTTCCCTGACACAGTCTTCTGGGTCTGCTTCTCCCCTCAGTGACCACTGGCAATCCAGTGTCCCTTTTGCTTCTCTTGTCCCAGATGTAAGCTCAGTTCCCCCTCCCCCAAGAAAGCTGTTGCTCTGGGTCTCTCTGATGTGGTTTCCAGAATGCAGCTCCGAGTATTCTCCTAGGGCCCTCACACTCAGTAGTGTGAAGTGAGGCTGTGGAAATAAAGACAGCAGAGACCAGCGTGCTCCTGAAGCAAGCGTCTCTAACCCAGGAAAATGAGCAGAACCTCTCAGAAGTTATCACTGCCACTGTGAGGACTTCCCCCGTAGGAGTGTTAATTCTCACTTCTGTGAACACTATAGTTCGTACCTCAAAGACTCATTTCTGAAGGTAACAACGCTACAAGAAGAAATCCTGCTAGTCATGAGTTATCAGAGACGTGGACTGGATTTAGGATGGGCTATGTTTGATCATTGATGAGCTCCTAAGGGTTGGACTCATTATTCTTATTTTTTAGCACATTTCAGATTCCAGATACCACAACGAGAAACTATGCCAATCTGTCTCTTTTGAAATCCAATTTGCTAGGATTCTGAAGGTATAATTGTCAGTGGATAAAATGTATTTTGTGTCCGTAAATTTGCTTTTGAGAGATGCTTAAAGGCTAAGTTTACTGGCAAAGTAGAGCATAAACATTTCCCCTGGAGAACCAACCAAAAAAAAATCCCATTATTTCTTCTCTTGTTTTCCCTGTATTCTGTTTCCCTTTCTCTCACCCATCTCCTGACAAAGAAGAAGACTGCTTGGATAGTCAAACAGTGAAGCTCATTAAAAAGAAAGGGAAATAGAGTTCATCAGTATTTAAAACGGCTGCTGTTTTCCTTATTTTGCCAGGCAAAAAGCTAGAGTTAAATCCTTCTGGATGGTGTATCCCTTTTAAGACCTTAGATTCTGCTTTGCACAGGAAGAAGGTTGCATGCAGACATTTTTGAGTCCTTTGAAGATTGGAGTCACCTCATGGTCAAGGAGAAGGCATCACTTTTTCAGAGTCTGCATGCTGCCCTCTGCTGGCCTAACTGTGCAGGAGCGTGACATCATAGCAAAGGCATTTATTTTAATCCCACACCTCGGTAGGATGTACCTGTGAACACAGAGGAATGTATTTAAAACATCCTGGGCCCTCTCAGCAAAAGTTTGTAATTGAAGCTAATTTGAGCAAGTCAGTTCATTATTCCTTTGGCTCCGGGATTTATGGGCACTCATCCATCGTGATACCATCCCACTTCAGATCTTTGTGCTCCACACCTTCCATAACAGCCCCACGGTTCCAGGAAATATCTATACAGACCAGAGCTCCACCAAGGGCTGGATCTTGACAATGTGCTGACCAATCAAAGATATCTTCCCTTCTAGAAACTGTGGCGACAGAAGTTATGCTGAAATTGTGCCTCAGTGTTGAGATGAAGGGTCTGAAGACTTTATTTTAGCTTGATTGAAATGAATTCTACACTATTAGGTCAGTGTGTGCTAGTCACAAAGGCAAGGGAATGATGTGGTAGGAAGAGAAGCAGCTACGAAGAAGCAGATGACACCATAGGTGTAATTTATAGTTGTGCATCTTTTCCTCTGAACAATTTGTCATATGTTACTCCTTTTGGGACTTGTCTTAAGCTCAATATGGGACACACTTTTCATGGTTGAAATAATTCATTCCTTATTCTCCTAAATCCTTATAGGGCCCTAATGCTGAGATCATGTCTCTAGCCTGTCATGAATACTGGCATACAACTGTGACTGGCCTAATCCGCTGTGTGCTTGCCCTTCAGCGATCTCTCAGCGTCTGCCCTTGGCCCAGGAAGACCAACCCTTCCCTCATGGGTAAGAACTCAGGCCCCAGACTCAAGGTCCTCCCAGTCCTTTTCATTAGAAGAAGGCTAAGGAAGAGTTATTTGCCTTAGAGAGATTTCAAGGCATGTACCTTATTGAAACTTTGCCAGACTTACAGCCCTATAGCTCTACCTGGCTACACAAAGATTTGCAGAGAGTGAACCTACTTCTGTCAATGTCAACACAATGTACAATTATTGTTTATATTTACCCTTGAAAAGCCCTCTGTGTTTGATAGTGTATATAAAGTGAATAGAGTAGCCTTATAGTCACTCAGTTAATACCAACATTGCTTCAGAGTTTGGATGGTAAGAGAGAAATGGGTTCCAATATACTTCAGATATTTACAGAAGATTGGCAACTACTCATAACAGTACAAACTACCCTCATTACTACTAGTAAAGTTTAATAGGGCCAATTGATTTTTATTTATTTGAATAGGTAAATGCATTGCAAGCAGTTTCCTTTCTGCCGTAAAAACATTCACTTATAAAATTGAAATATTCTCTCCTAAATCTAATATTGAATTTGCCATGTCTCTTCTTCGCAAAGTTTGAACTTCTTTGAGACAAGGTTTAAAAATTCTCTGCTAAATAGTTCACACCTGTGAACAGGCGAAAATGATTTTTTCATGATTCCACATAACTAGCTACTTTTACCTTTTTTTGAATTTTCCTTAATGACAGAAGAACATATTAACCTGGCCAAAAAAAAAAGTCAACATAAATCCTCCATCGTGATACCTTATCTTCCTTGGCCAGGTACAAAATTGCTCCGAAAAACTGGTACTATTGATGGCGAGCTGCCTCTGAATCAATGAATGGTGTAGGTTTGATCCAACTGAGAACAACGCTATTTGGAATGAAGATACTATGCTTGATTCTCTTGCACCTGCTATAGGGCAGTTCTCTGGTTGAGCTAGAATCCCAACCCAAGCACTGTCTCTACTGCAGAAAAAACACCCTTTATAGGAATTCAGAGCTATTGAATACTAGGACATAGGGATTGTCCAAAGCGAGACTCATCTTTTAACTGCACTTTTATCAGTGTTCTCTGGTTTTTCCAAGGGAAAGATCGAACTCATTAAGCAATATTAATCACAACTAATTATCAGGAGACAAAACTGTCTTCAGAACTATGGATTGAACACGGTGATATCCCATGGAAAACAGATTTGCTTTTCTTTCTTTAAAAAAAAGTTAACAAAATCTTCACCTCAAGCATGAAAGAAATACAGAAACAGGCAGACCTCGACCAGTGTAACAAAATCAAACTAAAAATGGACATTTTCTTACAAGCATCAAATTTACTACATAGTTCTCCAGTTCCTAACTTTTAACGGAGTAGTGTATGAGAGCTTGAAAACTCATCTTGCCAGGGGCTGAACAATGAAAATGCACCGTTAACTCATAAAAAGGGGAAGAAATAAAGTTCACAGGGAAAATCGCCGACAGTCATGTTGAAATCTATCTCCCTTATCCCTTGTCCACCTTCGACCACAGCAAAGTGATCCAGTGATATCCACCCACGTTGGCCTTACGCCGTAGAAATCAAAACCATGCCCAAGCGCGCAGTAGCTGCGCCCCTAAAGGAAAGCCTTGCCCTGTTAGGTGAGTGGGAAGAGTTGGAAGCCTGCAGTCTAACAGTCAGGTGGGTCGGGTTTGCTAGAGGTCCCCATGATTAACGGGAGTCAGCAGGAGGTAGTTCCAGGTCCGCATGTCAACATGCAGGCATTGGCATGATTGGAAAGGGAACACGGTCAAGTTTAAAGGTCCTTGCGTTCCACCCACGCATAATCCAGTAAGTGCATAACCCGCGTGGCGCCCAGAACACGCGCTAGCAGGTATAACTCCCCGAGGAGAGCCCGGCCAGCCCTTCCCACCCGGACCAGCCAGGGAACAATGTCAGTTGGCTGGAACCGCCTGGGGAAGGAAGGCAGCGATCCGAAACCGTGTCTGTGTCAGATTAGTCGTGACAAGCCTCCTACCTGCAGGGTCGTGATGGAGCCGCCGCCTGCTCCTGATCCCCGCTCTGCGCTGCTCCCTCTCCTCGGGGCGGTATAGTCCACAGCGGGCTCCAAGCTGGGTCCCCGCGGCCGCGCTCGGTGGCACCGCAGACGGACGCCAGCAAACGCCCATAGGAGAAGCGCGCGGCGCGGAGGCGCGGGGAGGCGCGGGCCCAGCCTGGCTGCGCCTGCAGACGGGAGCGCAGCCCGGGAGACTTCGCTCTGACTCCTCTCGCCGCCGCTGCATGGGGATATTATCACGGTCTGGGATTTCTATTGGCTCTGAACACCAAACAAATCACACCAGCCTCCCCCTCCTTCTCTGTTTCACTCAGCGCTTGTTTCTCATCTAACTCACAAACATTGCAGCCACACACACTTCAGTCGCTTGCAATGTTTCTCTTTTCCTTCTTCCAGTCTGTGGATTTACAACCTTGTGGTCAGCTCTTCACATTTTTTTTTTTTTTGTAGCAGACTTCCAGTCCAAACCTTCTTGTTTATGTAGAGAAATTCTCCATTTCCTAAACCCGCAAAACCCACATTCCCTTCAAATCTTCTTCCTTCTTTTGTAGCCCGGCTTGTAATGTGAAGAATGCAGAAAACCTATTTGTGATATCACACACACGCACACGCACACGCACATGCACATGCACACGCCCCAGGTTCCTTTTGTCGTGAATAACTGAGACCAGTAAAATTAAAAGCAAGTTGAGCCTCTTAACCTAAGTGAGAGTCTAGCTAATAAAATCTTGAATGAATTCAAGGCAAAACAGTCATTGTTGGGTTTGTCCTCTGTTCCAAATAGCGTCGCGGTCATTATTGCCCTTATTTTTGTTTATTGAATACAGAGGGTTGTAATGCAAATCAGACTTCTCGGCGTCCAGAGAACATGGGACAATGACTTGGGACCGGTTCTTGTGTTTCAGCCGGCTTGATGGGCTCTAGCTTGATGTGGGTTTGCTTCCGTTTTCTGGTCTTCACTCTCCCCTGGCCTTACTGTCATTCAGTAGTCAAAGAAGATCCTTCCTACTCAGCCTTATAAAGGTCCTGCATGCTAAGTTGTCATCTTTACACATCAATAGGGATAAATACTGGGCCCCTCAGTGGGGAAAGAAAAACCCTCTGAGACCTCACCTACTTGGCAGGGAAGATTCGGAATACAATCAAGTTTCAGTGTATTTTGTAAAACGGACCCTCCCCTAGTCTACCCTGCCCCTCCCTGGCTCTGTGGCAATTTTAAGGACAGTTCTTCTAGAGCAGAAGCCATTGTTTCTGAAATCACAGAGCTCTGTTATGATTTTTTTTACTTGAATTTTTTTTCCAGCATTATTTCTTTTGTATCCTACTTTTCATTTGATACTCTGGCTCCGGCCAATTTATGACATATTTTGTTACAAAATCACAAGACATGATAATTTGTTTTTGAAATTTCTTATCACCAAATAGACGACCTGTTTTCTTTTCTTACTTGGATGCATTCCAGGAATTCTGAAATGTGGTCTTAGTTCCAGAATGGATCAACCTGAAATCAGCTGAAGTTGACAAAAGAAAGGTGAAGCAAAACCACATTTGGGTCTTGGTTTCTGTTAACCATAGAGTGACTTCAAATGACATGTCCTTATGACTTAGCAACTCTAGTCCATTCTCTTCTTCAGGTAGGCAGCTAAAAACTGATGGTACTGTCACATGTCTTTGAATGTGTAGAATACACATCTTCTAACCAGTCCAATAGTTCTAGAAAGAAGGGACTCACGGGCAAGATATTTCACATTTCACAGGTGGAGAATCAGTCAGAGAATAATAAAGTGACTTGCTGAAGGAAGATAGTAAACAAAGCCAGGAAGTTGGATGACTGCCCTCCTTACCTTTTTTGAGATTACCTTTTTTCATATGAACTATTCAAATCAAAGGAAAGAAAAGAGTTAAAAAAAAAAAAACCCAGCAGATTCTGATTCCTACCTTCTTTGCACAGAAAAGCTAACAATTCACAAAATCATCCGTCCAACCCAGTGAATAGTCATTTCAAATACTGATTCAGAACCAACCATGATATTTTCAGATAAGTTACCAATAATTTGTCCTAGAGTTACCTTTCTAGAAAAAAAGACAGTGACCAATTAAAATAAAGCATAACCAGCCAGGTCATTATATTTTCTGTTTCTTATTTTCAGGGCTCATTATAGCTCTCCATATCTCTAGAAAGACAACGTAAGTACAGACATGAATAACTTAAAGTCACAGATAAATCTTAAACTTGGTTTTAGCTAATAATTCAAGTACTTTCCTCTAGTTAATGAAGAGCAAAACTCCATGATTTAAGAGACAGTTTCTTATACTCAATCAGTTGCATGATTAGGGTGAAATAAATCGTGGGTATACATTCTATATCCTTTTGATCATGCTACTTTAGAAATACTTTTTCAAAGACATTTCTGAAGTGCTATGTATAATTCATTAAGCCCTTCATAAATGACATAGACGTTGGTCATAATAAAAACTCTTGCATCTAAAAATGTAAAGTAATTGACTGCAGTGCAGTTTACTGACAAAACAATCTTATGTTATTTTCAGCTTGTTCAGTCACACCATCTGTTTACTTCTGTGGAGCACTTTCACAGGAGACAGTCACAAAGTGGCACGGATCTAGGGGAGCTGGTAAGACCATGACTCTGGACATTATAATTTCTGAGAGTTTATGGAGAAAACTGGTCTTGGAAAAAGAACCTGGGATGGGAATAGTTACATATCTTCAAATATTAAATGTGGATAAGAAAATTTGTTTTACATCCATATAATGCTTCAAATATTGGTCCTTTTCATCAAAATAGTGTCACAATTCAATCTTTAAAAGGTTGTAAGAGAACCAGAGGATATTCTTATTACTGATAAAGATGATAGGATTTGTTATTTCATTGACAATATTACTGATAAAGAAATGTTGACTAATAAAATCACCTGATTTAGTCGTGTTCATGGTGTGCAAGACTAAAAATTTGAAATGGATTCTGAGCCGTGAGTTTCTTGGGGGAGAAAATAGAATAGTTGGGAAGAAAATAACCACAGGAAAGGACTTCTTAAAAATAAAGTTTTTCAGCAATGGAAATGATTTCCTGGCAAACTGATGGTTTGGAGGTTCAATGTAAGTTACCAAAGTAGAAAACACAATCATCTAAAGAGAACATTAAAGCAGTGACACAGAGGCCAGACTTCATTGGTGGTGTAGAGGCCAAGATTTATTTAAATTTGAAAGCATCTTTGATTTTATTATTGTCTTTTAAAATACAATAAAAGAATTTCTAATTTTATTGACTGATCTTCAATAAAGCATAAAAATATATCAGTTTTGACTTTAGTATGGGCTATGGATGTTTATAGATGATATTTTTGCCCTTGTTTGGACATGTCTACACTTTCTATGGGGAGTATGTATAATTTGTAATAAAAGGCAAAAACAGATTGTAATTCTCTCTCTCTATACAAAGATAAGAAATTTCCACATGACTGTCATGCTGACGATTATTGTAAACAATTCTAATGTTATAAACAACATCTTCTGGATTGTGTCTGCCTTCTTAAGCTTACTTTCTTTCCAATCTAGATTAGATGCCATCCTAATGCTAATATCTTCTGTTGGCTACCTCTTTATTCATTTAAATATCTTACTTCTAATCATATGTCGGAAACCTATAATTTTAGTCCATTTATAGCTATAATTGCCTTCCTAAGAGTATTATAACAGTTTTGATTTAGAATTGTTGAATGATTTTGTTATATGTAATTTAAATTTCTTTAATTTACTGGTTATTATTCCTCCATCAGCAATCGACCTTTATTTTAGAGAAAGCCAGAAACTTTATTGTTAAAGTTCCATATTCATACCAGAGTCTCTAGGAATATTTGATCCATTTACATACATATATATATATATATATATATACATACTCTTACCATTTACAAATTTCAGCTCTTTGTATGGCATAACATTGATTTTCCTTGTGTCACAATAGTCCTGCTCCAAATGTATGAGAATGATTTATAAGAGTTTTATAGGAAAAATATGACCTTCCCTGTGTTACAGAATAAACTCCTTGCCATGAGAATGCCATCTGTCATGTTTGTGTCACCCCAGTAGAGCAGAGAGCACAACCCACAGATGAGCTTGGGAAATTAATAGGAAAGGGGATGACCACATATTCAGCGCAAGCCCTGTATTTTCCCTTAAGACCCAGGGAGCAGGTGGTGGTGAGATTCTGTGATTCATTAGCCCATGCTTATTAGATGTCGGCAGGGCCTCTGAATTGTACTCTTAGCTCTGAGGCATGGATAGAAAGATGTGAAGAAAGTGAAATGAGAGCACAGGGAAGCCAAAACTTCTAATCTCAGCACTCTGGGAGGCTGAGGCAGGAAGACTGTAAGTCTAAGCTCAGCCTGGTAATTTAGTGAGACCTCCAACTCAAAATTTAAAAAAATGTAAAAAGGACTGGGGATGTAGTTCAATGAGAAGGCCCTAAAAGATTCAGTACCCAATACTGCCAGAAGAAAAATAAAGGATTCTAATCATCCCTTTCTCTTTGTGAAGGATTGGTTTCAAGACTCCTGTGGACACTAAAATCCAAGGATGCTCAAGCCCTTACACAAAATGGTATATTATCTGCATATTACCCATGTGTATTCTCCTGGACACTTTAATTCATAACTAGATTACTTGTAAAACTGAATTGAATACAGATGCTATGAAAATAGTTATTATAGTGCATCATGTAAGGAGTCAAAAGAAGAAAGAAATGTCTGCACATATTCATTACAGACATAATCTTTTTTTAAAATAATTTTATTTAAAGAGAAAAAAACAAACAAAACAGAATAAAGGGTAGCAACAATACAGTATTCCAAGGAAAAAAGGAAAAGAACAACAACAAAAAATACTAAGAAATTATTGCTTGACAAATTACATACTGACTTCTTGGAAATAGTTGTTCAATTTACAAAGTTAAAACATGTAAAGTAGACATTCAAACAGTGAGACTGTTAACAGTTCTGCTCCACAATCTGACAAAAACAGCAATATGGTCATCCATCTTACCCATGCAAATATACATGCAATTATATCAAAAGGGTAGAAT
>PVJX010005895.1:0-35885 GCA_004027295.1 Dolichotis patagonum | reverse complement strand
TAAGAAAGCAATGTAAGAGACAAAAATTTCAAAACTAGGGCTGGGGATTTAGCTCAATGGCTTAAGCGCCTGCCTGGCAAGCGCTAGGTCGTGAGTTCGATCCCCAGTACCAAAAAAACAAAAACGAACAAAATTTCAAAACTAGACAATCGGAGATATTCACTCTCTATCATATTGACTGTTGTTTTCTTCCAAATAGTTGTCCATATTGTCACATACAGGGAATTCACACGAAACAACCTAGTATGGAATTGATCTGAGCAGGATGAGGAGGGCATTTCAGGTCTTCAAGACCAGACATTAGGGAAGCCAAGAATACAGACATAATCTTTAAAAAGCACATTGCACCAATCTTTGGTTGAATCCACAGATGCGGAGTGCAAATATGAAAGGCTGGTCATAGCTACCTCCTCCTCTGATTAAGGTGGGCAATTTGCCTTACTCTGGCCATTAGAATAAACCCAAAATTTACATATGTGCTTCCAAGGCAAAGCTTTTAAAGCCCTTGTGTGGTCTAGATCTCGCCTTCTTCGCTTTGGGAAGATCAACAAGGTCTTGGGGTCTCTAAGTGAGGACATACAAAGCAGAGCCTTAGTACACCTGAGACTGACACAAGATACGGGGAGGGGTGGTGAGTAGGCCATGGAGATTTCTGGTTGTTTCTTGACTGTATCATAATACCGTCTAAGCTGAGTGAAAGCACATTGCTATGATTGCTTGTCAGGAACTAGAGCACTTTTGCACAGATAAGATCCAGTATGATTTTAATAGGTAAATATTCGCTTACCTTAGTTACACTGGGTAGTACACTACTGTACATCCCAGGCAATGAAATTCCCACTCAATGCAAACAGAAATATTTCAAATTTGGCTTCTAAGTCTCACTTCCATGGTCATTCTTTCTTCATCTTAGACCCATATCTTTCTGAACATTAGTATGCACTCTGTAATCAGTTGGCTACTATTGTTAAAGCTGATTTCTCAAAAAGTACTCACAGAAATTCCTCTGGGTTGATGGCACAGAGACAAGAGACAGCGGAGGGAGCCTGTGGCTGGCCAAACACCCAACCCTTTGATCCCTCTGGGTGCATCCTGCTTCACGCCTTTCTGTTTTCAGATGAGTCCTCCAAACGGACTTTTACCCCCTAGTACAGAAACAAAATTAGACTTAACGTTTATCAGTCTGTTCAGCCTTCTCCCAGGAGTTGATTTCCACATCTCTAAGATGGGAGCAGGGATACAAATACATACCATCTAATTGTGTTAAAGAATTAGCCATAATCCATAAGCGAAATGTTGAGCAGTGACACACACTATTATGTGTATTTATGTCTCCATGTTCCTGTCTTTTACTGCTGTTGTGTTTTACTTTGAAGATACGTGTCCTTACTTCTAGGCTCAAGCCAGCACCACTGTTTCCTGCTCCCCGCCACATCTCCAGCCAGACAGCCATTCCCCCTTCCCACAACTCTCCTCACGGAAAGTCTCCCTTGCCTTGTTATTCTTAGGGATCTTCGTCTGTTTGACCCCACCTGTTTGACAGCTCCCTAAGAAACAGGGTTGATGTCATCATGGGGGACAGACCCAGAGGGCCCAAGTTCAAAGCCTGACCCCATCAGCCTCTCTTCGCCTCTCTTCGCCTCAGTTTGTACTCCTGTAAATTAGGGTCACCAGGATTCCTTAATGATGTTTAAAGGAGCATTTTTAAAGGGCACTGCTATTTTATTCAGCATAGTTTTTGGTAGTGGATATGAAAACAGGTTTTGTGACGTGAAGGAAGAGTTGGTGGTATGACTGCTCTGAGAAACACTACTCTCCTCTCTCTTCTAATGCATTACATGCAACAGCCAAGTTGTCTGATTGTATCTCAAAGCAGTTTTTGAATACATGGGAAGATGCTTTGGAGAGATTTTCTTTTAACCATTTGTGCTTTTGGATAATAGGAAATACAAAATTTTAACCAACTTTTGTAAACAATGACAACACATGATGCTACCATATTTTAAACTCTGGTCCAGGTTATTTATCAAGTAGGTCAGTTCACCCATCTCCAGCACAGAACCAGAATTAAAACAATCCTCAGTGCTGCTTCTGGGCCCCCTGCCCCGCCCCAACACACACACATTCCTGCCATCTGGAAGAACCCAAAGCAAATGTTCCTGATATACTTGGAAGAGAACAAAAGTTAGTGTGGAACAGCATTTGACCTCTGTCTTGTATTAATGTGAATCTTAGGCTGTCCTGCACAAACTTCCGAAAGCGACGTGTCTCCTCGTGAGGTCAGTGACCAGGGGACAGCTGGCCAGCCTCAGCGCAAGTGTGGTCCCTAAGGACTGCAAGGCTGTCCTGTTAAAGAAGCAAGGCTGAGGGGCTCCTCCCCAGCTGGTGCCTCTGTAGGGCTTTTCTCATCAAGCGATGTTACATAGTCAGGGTCACAGAGTCATGGACCCACGGGGATTTGGTAACAATAAGATATGCCCTGGTAGGCCCACGGTTTCAGAAATTCATTAATATTAAAGAAATGCATGTGGTTCACCACTGGAAAATATTGATTAAGCTTCTGTAACCAAGTGTCAGCATATTAGGAGTTAATAAAGTCAACCAAATTGATAGGTAACATCGACTTCCAAATCAGGCAGCAGAATGAGATCTGGTGTGGGTAAAGAAATCAAATCCAGTTGAAACACCCAGTGACCTTGAATACTGCAGAGTTTTCTTTGGTTTCATACTTTCAAGAATATTCTTTAATATTTACTCATTTGCTTAGATATGTATGTATTTATAGACAGTCATCCAAAAAGGATACAAGATGCTGTCCAAATTAAGGTAAAGTTCCAAGGTCTTCATTTAAGTCACATGAGAAACCCGAGCACCTTGGTCCCTTACCATTCTGTATCATTTTCAACAAAGAGAGGTATTCGAGTTCCTTTCCAAGCCCTGGTTTACTTCTGGGCAGACTTTCTTAAATATTCCAGGCCCTACTGGTCTCCCCCATTCTGGACTCATTGTTTATCTGTATGGAGTTGACATTTCACTATTTCCTGTATCTTGGTATTACTTTATTTTAAAATAATTGCTATTGCATAAAGTTGATTTTAAATGCAACCCCCACCTGCCTTAGTGTCCAAATGTACAATGACCCCCAGAAGGCCATGGCCTCATGTGCCAGGTGGAGTCTCCATGACACAAATTAATCAGTGTAATCCCTAAGCATGAGACTATACCAGCTGCCATCGGATGCTGAATACAGCGACACTAAATCTGCCCCAGAGATCCATCTTCCTTTCTCCGTTGGACCTATTTCCTGGCTTCCCTAACAACACAAACTGGGTTGTTGAACAACAAAGCTTTATTTACTCACAGTTCTGTTGAATATGAATCCAAAATTAAGGTGCTGGCAGGGCCACCCTGCCTCTGATATTTCCAGTGGAATCTTTCCCCACTTCTCTCTGATGGTTGTCAGTCCTTGATGTTCCTTGGTTTCCACTGCAGGACTTCATTCTCTGTCCCTGTGGCCATGTAGCGTTCTGTTCTCCTCACATTACTGTCTTCTTTTCTGCTTTGGAGAACACCAATCATATTAGATTCAAATCCACTCAAACGACCTCTTCCTATCTTGATCACATCTGCAAAATCCTTGTTCCCATTCAAGGTCACATTCACAGTAACCAAGGGTTAAGACTTCAGCATGTGTTTGGAGGGACATAATTCAACCCTAACACCATCTCTCCCTGGTTCTTCCCAAGGCCTTTTCCAGTGGCCTCCCATCCACCACTTGTATCTGCTCCCATACCTTTGCTTTTGTACCACAAAGGAAACGCAAATCCGCTGGCTGTCTCTCCACTTTGTTTGCCTCTGATAAGACAGTTCTTATACAATGTCAGGGAAAAGAAAATAGATTCCATAACAAAGTTAACTCCACCAGCAAGGTCAGAAATGTAGGACAGGAAGCAAAGGCGGTAGTGGTGAAGAGAAGCATTCTGACACCCAGCCCAATAGTCACTGTCATGGTCACAAAGAGCTGCTGGCACTGCATCTTTAAATGAGAAAGATTTTCTTTCCTTGACTGTTAGAGAAATGCAAATAAAACAACTCTCAGTCTCCATCTTACTCTGGAAAGAATGGCCATCATCAATGAATCAAATAATTAGAAATACTGGTGAGGCTGCAGAGGGAGAAGAACCCTTCTACACAGTTGGTGGGAATGTAAATGAATACACCATTATGAAAATCAGTATGGAGATTCCTCAGAAAACTAAAATTAGAAATTCCATTTGAACCAGCTACTCTCCTTCTAAGAATCTTCCTCAAGGAGTTAAAGTCAGCATATTATAGTGATCCATGCATGCCCATGTTTATAACGGTGTAATGTATAATAGCTAAATCTTAGAAATAGCCTAACCCTAACCCATCAACAAATGAATGAAAAAGAAAATATAGCATTTATGCACAAAAGAATACTACCCTGCCATAAAGAAGGATAAACTTGAGGCATTTGTAGGAAAATGGATGCATCTTAAGACTACAATATTTAGTAAAATAAATCAGACACAGAACTTTAAATATCACATAGTTTCTTTTATTTGAGAAACCGAAAATATAAGGAAAGGGCAAAATAAAGGATAGATAATAGGAAGCAGGGAAATGTTTTCCCAAGGGAAGAGGAAAAAGAAATAGAGAGGAAGGAAGGAAGGAAGGGGTGCTGAAAGAGGCTCTCTGTGGATTTGTCCGCCCATGTTGATTCCTGTGTTTCTCTGACGTCCTCAGAGCTGTGCTCAGTTTGTAGGATCTCCAGTTTCAAAAACATTCAAACAGACAGCTGGAGATGTTCAATGAGTCTGTTTGACTTTGATACTTAGCAGGCATTTTCACGGTCACCATTCTTATATCAAATACCCAGCAGGGCATTTTGTTAACGAAATGCATTTTAAACCTAGAGCTTATCAGCTGGGAAAGAGAATCAAACATTTTATTTCCTTCTCTAGCTGACTCAATGTCTACCTGGACTCAATGTCTATGAAAGCTTTATTTTATGTGAGATTTATAGAATAATACCTCACTACCTAGTTGCCTGAATGGGAGTAAATTAAAAGAAAGAAATGACATTATTAAAAGAAAGAAAGGACATCTTTTTAAAGGGTCTATTGAACCCTATTTGTTTCCAGTGGGTCAGCTCACTTAAGCTCAACACGTAAACCTACATGCAATTCTTCCCATTTTACAGGTAAAAAGATTGTCACATTCAAACTATAAACTGAAGAACTATAAATGCAAGATTCCATTTCCCGGAACTCCTACTTTCTATTTTTGATGACCTTTCATTTTATTAGAAAAAAAGGCATTCTTACTGTGAAGCACTAAATGATATAGAAATGTAAAGGTAAAAGAAAGCGTAAGGGTCTTTAAAAAGGAAAACCTTTAGCCAAATTCTATTAAGTGTTTATTTGAGCAAAGAGCTCACTGGCCAATACTCAGAGCGAGAAGACGCGTGGAAAGTTTTCCTCTGGCACTGGGCAGTACTCACAGACGGAGCGCGGAAGTGAAGAGCCCGAATGGCTTGATTGCTACAGTAGTGTCCGCCTTGCTTGGACAGGGCGTGATCAGCTGGGTGCTGTCATTGGCGAAAGCATGGCTACTTGTGACAGTCAGATATTTTTACATTCCTGTGGCAGGTTTTCAGTTTGTTTACACACTAAAACAGGTTGCAGTTCTTGGGCAAGAACTGTATGTATAGATTTAATCTTGGGTCAAATTTAATTTTAAATTAAATTTCACCACTGTTAACTTTCTAGAATTAGTTTTTATGCCTGCTCATTGTGCTTAGTTGAGGCTACACTACGTAAAACATTTGCATACTGCTTTTTATTTCATATACTGAACATTGCAATGATATGTAAATAAAATCATTTTTAAATATATTAGTGATTATACCATTATGGATACAGTTTTTCTTTCTTTTTGTGTACTGGGGATTCAATCCAGTGCCTTCACACTGAGCGATAGCCTCAGTTTTTAAGTTAATCAATTAATTTTTTTGAGTCAGTGTCTTTCTAAGTCACTGTCACCCAGGTGGGGCTAGAAACTGCAGTCCTCCTGCCTCAGCCTCTCACACTTGGAAAATCATGGACACATTTATCCACCTCCTCTCATTAGATACTTAAATTACTGTCATAATTTTGGTATTATAAATGCTATAGTTCGGATGTAGAATGTTCCCCGAGATTCTTATGTGTTTGGAAGCCGACTGAGTCACAGAGGTTCTGTGCTCCACTAATGAGTTCTGTAACCGCATGGGCTGTTAGGAGGCGCAGGCTGTGAGGAGCGTGCCCTCCCTTCTCTCTTTGCTTCCTGGCTGCTGCCTGCTGCACACCTTGTGGCGCACTACACCCCTCTGCCATCTTGTCCTGCCTTGGAGTCAGCAGAACACGAACCAACTGTGAGACCAAAACAAACTTTTCTTTAGGTTCTGGGGCTGAGTATCTTATCCTAGTGAGGTAACGACTATGACAATAATGTTTAAAATTGTTCACCACAGAAAATAGGCATATGGCAGACATCTCTAAAGATAAATTATGAAAGGTAGCTAGAGTCTTGAACATTCAGCTTTTAGATAACACTAATTATCTCATGCTGAGATCCTTAATCACTCATTAGGCTGGTATTTTTGTTTAATTTGGTGTTGAGATTTGAACTCAGGGCCTTGCACTTGTCATGCAAGCTCTGAGCTCTATCCCTGGCCTGGCTCCTTAATCACTCATTAAAAACAAAACTCAGGATTTTGTACATCGACTGACAAATTTTCTGAGCACTAGTTCTTGGCAATGTCTTCTTTGTTTTCTTGTTCATTTATTAATTGCTGGTCAACATGAGAAGAATGCTGAAGGCATAGCCAAATGCACCGAGAAACCCAAGTGTTTCTATAAATCTCCTATTTGCATCTGTTCTTTGTTCTACAATCTCAAATGATTGTACCATTTTGCATCTTTGCTCTAAAAAGAAAATTCCAGATATTTTCCAAACCCTAGCTTATTTCTGTGAGAGATTTTACTTTTTTATAACAGAAGTTTTGTGAGCAATATAAGTATTTTATGGCATTTATCCTAATTATTTTACTAAAATGAAAAGAATATACAAAAATAAATACCGATCACTGGGAAATAGAAAATGGAAATTATCAGATATAGCCAAAGTAGCAAAATTTTACCCATGTTCCAGTTATTTGTGTTAGTAAGAAAGGAAAAAATTAAAACACATGTGTGAAATGATAGAAATGTGTTATAAAAGATAGGATCTAAAGACTGCAGTGCAGTTGGCGATATTTCACAGTCTAATGATTAAATTAACAGACATTTCCTCTTCTAACTGTAACATGTGGTCCATGCTTTTCAGTAAGGTAAATGTCAGTGCCTCAATCAGAGATAACGGCTGGGAATAGTAATGGCATTGAAGCGAATTCTTCCGAAGAACCTTAGCCACTTTAAAATTTAAGAGCAACTGCCCTTAATACTTACTGGTCAGCCTTTGTATATCTGGCAACTAAGTGGGTTTTTAAAAAAAATGTGCAATAATGTCAAGGAAAGGCTCTGGTACACAGCACTGTTAAAGGCCAGTCCTGTGATATAGGAGACGTCCTTTCTTTTTAGCAATACCCTTCACTGAATGGCAGTTTCCTGTGCCCAGGTTGGATTTCTTGTTTGTGTGCTGTTTCCGGTTTTTAATGAGAATGACTTGACAATCAAGAGTGTGTCTTTGAAAAAAAAGTTACAGATTGTCCTTCCATTCGAGGTGTTAGGGTTGCCTCTTTCTATCTAGGAAAGAGGGGACTGAGGGGCCCCCAGGGTCAGATGCACACACACTCAAGGGAAGACCCTAGCTTGACACCCTGAGTTAGGTAGTGTTTCCATCAGCATTAGTGGTGCATTTTTTCCACTGTTTGTTGAAAGTATTTGTGATTGTTCTGTGAGCTGTGTATTTGTATATGTTCTACTTCTTTAACTTTTGAGATCTTAGTATTTTTTCTGAGTCTAAATCTGTAGCTCTGCATATTGTCATACTCTTTGTCACACTGATCATAAATACTTTCTTAGTATATTGTTTTCCTATAACCATATCTCTGCTGTCTTGGAAATACAGCATTCATGTTTTAAAGAAAATGTTGTAAATATGTTAGCACTTTTCTTCTTTCATCACTTTACAATTTTAAATCTGTTTTCTATTAACAGATGGCACTGATTTTTGACTGTATTTCCTTCTGTTAAGAATAGTAAAAATTGTAAGCTGGGTGTGGTGGTGCATGTCTGTAATCTCAGTCCTTGAGAGGCTGAGGCAAGAGGATCACTGTGAATTTGAGGCCAGCAGGGTTTACATAGTGAGTTTAAGCACGGTCTGAATTACATAGCAAGACCTTGTCTCAAAACAAAAAAATAGTAAGAATTGTAAAATTTAGCACTTTAACTTTATAAAAGTAATTTATTAATGCAAAGTAAATTTTACATGACATCCAGTACACATTGATTAATTTAATTTAGATGAGATACATAACACATAATAGATGAGTGTATGGTGGATAATATTTCACCACTGATTTAAGTTAAATTTTGCATATATTTAGATTTTATATATTCTCTATGTATACATGCATACATACATACATGTGTAATCATAACATGCGTACATGATTCCTTGGTTTAATCAACTCTTAACTAACAAAATTCTGGCCTTGGTCTTACTGCCTATGATGACTTTCACAGAAACACTGACAATAGTAAACAACCATGGTTATTTTCTTCCTGATTTAATGGTAATAACCCATTATCATTACATAGAGTTTCCTCATTTAGTGTAGAATAAGTTGTTGGTTTCATACAAGTAGCACTTCTCAATTATAGGCAAATTTCTTCCATGCATAAAAAAATAGTTTGGGGATTTAGTCAATGTGACCTCCTTCACATATTCATCATGTATAGTTGTAACAACAGGGTAAGGAAAGAAAGGATAATTCAGTGCTCATCTTTTGCGTTTCAAATTAGACTTTCATTTATCTTCCAAACCAAGACATTTCTGATTGGCAAAGGGGATACCAATAATAATTATGATGGGCTGAGCATGGTGGGGCACACCTGTAATTCCAACACTCAGCAGGCTGAGACAGGAGGATCCCCAAAGTCAGCCCAAAATCCATAGTGAGTTCAAGACTAGCCTGGATTACACGGCAAGACCCTGTCCAAAAAAACCAAAAACAAAAGATTATGCTGGAACAGAAAGCATAAACCTAGATCATCTCTGGGTAAGCTGAGAGACTTACTGTGACTCTAGCTATGAATGATGAAGTTGGAACATTACATGGAACTTGTAAGAGAATTTTGTTTTTCTGTTGAAGAAGAGAAAAATGTTCTCCAAGCTGGCAGGCTTAGTATGAAGGAAAGCAGTCATGTTAGGCACTGTTCATTATCTTCAGAACAGGTCAGGGCAGATGCCTCAACTCCCTTTCAAGGCTAAATGGCCTGAGGACAGAGGGTGCCGTGCAGGAAAGCAAGCAGTGTGCAGAGCTCACCTTACCCACTGAACGGCAGCCTATGTGGCTGTAGGCAGAGGAGGCACCCCAGGACCCTGGGCTGTGCTCCCCCTTGGGTGACCCGGAGAGCAGAAGAAAGCCTGAGGGCTGTGTATGGAAAGCCATGCACCTCGGGTAGACACCAGGAGGATAAGGAGGCAAATTCCAGGGGGCACGGCCACCTGGAGTGAGAAGCATAACTAGCTTCAGGCAGGAGCAGGCAGGGCGGACTGTGAAGCAAGGATGCATGCCACAGAGGTCCACTGTTTAGACGACAGCTCTGACCAAGTTGTAATGTGTTGGGGAGAGGGGATGTGCACGCCCTTAGAATATCCCGGTCATCTCTGTCTTCCCCCTTCTCCCTCAGTTTAACTTCCTGTATAGCTGATGACTGAGTCCCATTGTGATGCTTTTAAGCCTTTTTAAAAATATCTCCAGCCTCAAAGCCATTACTCTAGCTCAGACCAGCTCTCTCACACACCTTTAAAATAACTTTTTCCATCACTCCTGTCCCCCACTTTGGTGGTTCTCAGTCTTTTGGTGACCACAAACCCCTTCAAGAGTGACTGCAGGAGGCAGCCCTGAGCAGCCCAGCATGGCAGCTGTTTCCCTCCCAGGGCTCCAGGGCCTCTGAGCCATGGCTCAGCCAGATGAGGTCTACTGCAAGTGTGCCCACCTGATTTCCAAGGGGAAAAAAAGAGTACCAAGTGAATCATTCACTTCCAGATGGTGAAATGATAATGCCTTGAATACACTGGGTTAAACAAATTATTAAAATGCTATTAAATTATTAAAATTAATTCCGCCTATTTTTTTAGTTTCTAAGTGGCTAACAGGAAGTTACAGATGACACATGACACCCATTATATTTTTATCAGACAGTGTTGCTATTCATGCTTTCTTACACACACAATATAAATATATATTTCAGTGTTAGTGTCCATTACCTTATTCAGGACTGTGGTGCTGAGGTAGAAAACTATAGCTTTAGTCTGTTTAGCAGCTCTCTGACAAGTCTTTCAAAAAACAAAAATAAAAATGTCATGGTCATGGCTTAAAATATTGAGTGAATATGTCATTGCTTACAGATGAGGTGTATGTTTCTGTAATATTATACGCGTGGCTCTTCTCAATATCACCTAGCTTTTCCAGCCCCCTTTTCCCTGACACATCCTGACCACACACAGGCATCTGTTCTCCAGCTCCTCCTAACAATTTGACCTCCTCTTACACAGGCACGCACATGGCTTCCACCCTTTCCTCATCCTCTGCTCTCAGTTAAGTATGTCCTCCTTTTAATTTTTCACCTGTCTAAAGCCTCCTCGTTCAACAAGGCCCTGTTCAAATCATTTCCGCTCTTAATCCTTTTCTGTCATCAAAGATTGAGTTGGTCGTTCCTCTATAGTGGGTCCCATTGCAGTTCGCTCACGTAGCCGTTGTATCAGTTTGCTTCATGGTGCGCATTCAAACACGGGTACTTCACATAGACGGATGCACTGCCTCCCATTCTGGAATATGAGCTTCTTTAGGCCATGATCCTGTATATTTCATCTTTCCTTCTGCGGTGTTTTACATATGAGGGTTATGCCACAAATATGTGCCCACTGGATGAAAAGGGAACTCCTGGAACAAGTATAACACGAGATCCTCAGTAAGCTGGTGAAGGTACAAACTGTGTCAATAGAATAGTAGAAAAGAAAAAGGAAACCTGGTTCAGGATTTATATAGAAGAAACAATAAAATACAAGGCCAAAGGGCCCTTTGTTTATATGTAATGGTGATCCTGGACATGGAGGGCCAGATAGCATTGTTGAGAGAATTGAGATGTTGTAGGGAAAGGGAGATACTGAGATTAGTTAGGTCTCGGGTGATGACAGTGTCTGTAGGAGGAGGTTCCAGCAGGTAAGACAAATATTTACTTTGGAGCTTGAAAAATACTTGGAAACTATTACTTAAAATTTGTAGGTGAAACCAGGAAGAAGAGATCAAGGGAAAGAATATATGGAGAAAAGGATAATCATATTAGCTTGCTTTTTATTACTATGATAAAATACTAGAGGTTGAGTCAGTTATAAACAAAAGAAGTTAGTATAGCTCGGAATTTCAGAAACTAAAAGTGCAAACAGCATGGTATCAATTTTGGTGAGGATCTTACAGAAAAGACAGAAGTATCATTATGAGAGTGGAAGCCAGACACCAAGAACTGACTAGTCTTGCTCTTTTATAATGCAAACTCAGAAGAACTAACAGAGGGTCCCCTGAGAACTACCTTAAATCCCTTCAAAGGCAGCACCACCCAGCACGACATAACCATTTCCCAGTAGCCTCCTTATCTTCGAGGTCCCCTCACCAGCTCTCAACATTGTGGCACTGAGGATCAAGTCTAACACATGAAACCTTAGGGGATAAATCGCATCACAACCACAGCATTAACCAAGGTCAAAGACTTGGATGACACATTTAATGGTTGGAAGCAAGAAGTCAACACAAGAAATGAGATAAAGTCAAAGAAGTCTTAGGCAAAGTATTCCCTGTATTATACCTAGATCTTTTATGGCAATGGGTGCTGCAGATTATAATTTTAATCCTTTTGTCTTTTGCAATACTGAGTGGGCAGTGGAGAAGAGAGAAGCAATGTATATCAAGTGTCACTGGACCTTACCCAGTACTTTGGGATTAAAATATTGCATTGGATTTTTATGAGTTTCAGTAAGGTAGTAAGATCTAAATGCAGACTGAATAGTTAAGAAATGAATAGGAAGAGTGGCAACAGATAAATATATTCTTCCCTTTGGGGAGCCTTCTTTTCTTGGAGAATCTAGAATATCTACTAATGATTTGGCCGTGGAAGCTAATTCTAGTTCTACCACTTGCTAGTCATGTAATTCTAAGCAACTGTTATAAACTCTGGGACTCTGTTTTTTTGCTTGAAAAATGAAGGTAACACTAGTCTCTATAGGATTCACTGTAATCTCTTTTCTTAGAGTTCACAATAGCACTTTGTCTATTGCAGCAAACAGTGTGAAGCTACCCTTAGCATTAATCTAGTTTCAGGACTTTGTGAATAGGACTCCCGTGGTTATCAGTGACACCAATTTATTAATGGAGTGAGATGTATTAATTTGTTAGAACCCCCACAGCAAAGTACCACAGACTGAATGGTTTAAACAGCAGGAATTTATTTGCTCGCAGTACTGGAGGCAGATGTCTGAGTTCAAGGTGCCAACAGGCCTGCTTCCTCTCAAGCCTGTCCTCTTGGCTTGCCGATGGCTGTCTTCTTCTTGCATATTCACATAGTGTTTGTTCTGTGCGTGTCCATGTCCTAATTTCCTCTTCCCATAATGACATCAAGTCATACTGGATTGTGATCCTAACATTTCATTGTAACAGAATTGCTTCGTTCACCACCCATATGCAGTCACATTATGAGATACTCAAGTTGGGACTTCAACATAGGGTTATGGGGGACACAATTCATCCTATAGTAATGGTGAAAAATAAACAAAAAACCCTCACTACTTATATTTTATTCATTAAGGAGATAAATTTTGAAGTATGGAAAAGGACTAAAAGTAAAGTCCCATTAGAAAAAGAACTCAGAAACTGCGATGTGTGAACTGCTGTGTTTAGTTAGATTCACTAATGAGGAAACCAACCGTGCCTCCTGGAAAGTGGGAATCCTAGCTATTCATTCGAAGCCCTTCTCCCCCAACCCGACATGCCCTGGGCCTCTGTGTGGGCCGTAGTACATGCTACCCAGAATGTTAACTCTCTGAGAGCCAAACCCCAACCATAATGATCCTCACGTCTTCCAGTCCTTCTGCTGCCCAATGACTTTCACGCTAGCATGCACACAGTGTGCGTTTCATCAAAGGCTTGCATTTTCAGGACACTTGGACAATAAAGGATTCCAAAAGCTCTAACCTAATGTTTTTATCTACTTGACCTCTCACCAAGCTCCTCAACACCTTTTCATGTCGTTCTGAACCTCAGTACCTCCCTCTCCCTATGCCAGAACAACTCTCACAGATTCTGGGATTTGGATACTGGTTTGAATTGTTATCTTACTTCACCGAGGCTGAAAGCCAAAGAAGTAGGTGGTTTTATAATAGAAATTGAAAAATAAAAACACCAGAGGGTGGGGCTGTCCCAGGAGGACAACTGGCTACTGTATACTTGTTCCCGTTCTCCACCAACTCCTTGTAAAACCTGAGGCTGGAATCTCCCAACCCAGGGCCTACAGCTGCTATCAGCAGCCTGTACCACACATATGCCTGACATATGTGGCTGATTAATAATGTCTCTCAGTTTTGCAGACTGTCTAGAAGATGCCAGATTTTCCCATCTCCTCTATCGGCTGGACTCTCCATTACCAAGTCTCCAGGGGCTATGAACACAGCCATCTCTGCCTGACTCCTCAATGACCAGGGGTGAAAGATTCTGAAGGTGGAATGCACTCATTCTCCCCAGGTGACCTATCAGAACAAGGGCCTGAATTAAATAGTAAATCACTTCTTTCATCGTTGTCTTCTGGGAGGCAGCAGCCTTTGGAAGTTAGGGAAAGAGCTGTGAATTTGATCCCTGCCGCTGTCTGTCATTCCTGGGTACACAACTTTGCTTTAGTTACCTGACAGTCCTGCTGCTATTTGCCTTATCTGCACAGTGGGGAAAATAGCAACCTTAAAAGTTGCTCTACTGATTAAGTAAGAAAACTTTAGGTGGCAGTATTTATATAATCTGTGGCACATAATGTGTACTTGACACATATTAGCTATTCTTAGTATTATATTAGTATTATTGGCTACTATTGCACATCTTGGAGGAGGGTGAGAATGACTGTATGAAAAAATAGCTGAGAAATAAGGTTTTGGTTCCCATAAAATAACCAGTGTTTGGGTCTCAAGCTTCCAACTTGATATGCTGCACATAAAATTCTTTTCAGATGTCTCGTAGATCCTTTTCATAGCCCATCCTTATTATATAAATGCACTCAATGTTTTCCTCATTTTTCTATTTGTGGTTTATTATTATGAAAAAATTCTTGCATATTAAAAGTCTGGAGAATAATATGATGAGTGGCATGTACCTCCAAGTCACATGACGAAATACAGCTAAAGTCTAATGTGTAAAAGTGCACAATCCCTAAACTTCTCAGTCTCACTTTCAGCCCTTCGATCTTAAATCCTACAAACCTTTATTCTACATTAGAACAAAGATTCTGGCTAAAGCTCACCAAAATGGTAGCTGTATTTAATACCTTGTAAAGGAAGAAGCAAAGAATAACAGCTAGGCCTCCAACTCTGAAAGCCTTATATTTCCCTGATTAAGATTGTCCATTTATTCTTTAAAGAGAAAACGGCTATTAGCTTTTCTCTCCTACTGTATTCAGAGCAGTATTTTTCAAATTATTCTAACCCACTAGTGAATCATGAAACCAATTTATGAGTTATGGCCAGCATGATTTAAACTAAGGAAACACAAAAAAGTAGAACCAGAGAAACAAGGAGAAAATATTAAAACCTGCAGAGTAAGGGTAACTTTTATGTGAAGCTTGTTTCATGCATGTTGCTGATCATGTGTTTATATATGTGTACATGTTTCTTCCCATGGGACCTAGCTGGGAGACACCCTGAGATCTACTGCTCTAGAATACTTCACACTGCAGCGGCAGAGCTGCTAGGGGAGAAGGAAACAGTGAGACCAGAGGGCAATATTAAAGCAGTGCTTTGAGATCAAACATAGAGCCTGGAGGCTGGAAGCCCTACATGTACATCCTAAGCGCTTCTCCCCACAACCCCCACAAGCCATTCACTCCCTGGGCCTACGCGAGGGCAGAAGTGTGCGCACCAGGTAGAATGTTGACAGCCAAACTCCAGACCCAGTGAACCTTCATCCTCCAGCCCTGCTGCTGCCCAGAGACTTTCCAAGTTAGTATGCACAACAACTGCACCTCACTAAAGGCTTGCATTTTCAAGGACACTTTCCATTTGCTTTTATCAGGTGTCATAAAACAAGCAGACATAGTCACAGTTTCATGCAGGAAAAACTCATATTTACAAATCTCTAGGAACAGCGGACAAGACGCACCACGCAGGGCCACACGGGAAAGCACTGAGGCTGGTCAGGAGGCGCAGGGGTAAGAGAGGAAACCCTGTGTTTCCACAGGCAGTGGAAGTTAAGCAGGTTTAGAGTTCACTGGTTTGAAAAATTTCAGTGAACTCTCAGACATTGAGGCCCTTCCTGTTTGCCTGGTAGTTCCTGGGGTGATTAGGACAGTGGACAGTGTAAGAACCCTGTAAAAAAGTAGTGAGTAGTTGCTGCAGAGTCTGATTCACTGGTTTGCATATGTAAAGTAGGCTCTGAGAATAACTACAGCTGTGAACTGGGCATCATTTGGCAAATTCCAAATGACGTCCAAGGGTCCAAAACACAGGAAAAAAATGATTAATGTATTTTGTGGAATGAGGATAGAGTAACCATTGACAAAGTTATTTTGCAGTAGTTACTTCATAGACAAAATACTGTCTCCTGCGAATGTGCCCACCTTGGCATTTGGTATATGATAGACACAAGTGTTCAGTTTATTCCCTTTACATTAAAATATAGTGGGAATTTTGAATTACTGGGTATAAACTACAGTAGTTCACATAGAAAGATGCTTCATAATTTTTATCATATCCCTGAATATATGAAAACAAGCTTTGTTGGCTTCATAAGGTAAAGAAATATTAATGGCTTATATTTGTTAGGGTTACTAAGTAAAATGTGGAATACTCAGCTCAAATTTAAATTCAGATAAACAACATAATTTTTTAGTATAACTATGTCCAAAATATTGCATGAGATAGAGTTTTTTTTTAAAAAAAAAAGCCATTTTCTTAAAATTCAAATCAGAGTAGCTTCTACTTTTATTTGTTAAGCCTGAAACATTAGGGATAGTGGGAGAAATCTAAAAGTGACCCCCATGATTCTACACCCTCTTCTCTGGAACCCGGGAGCTGCCACTTCCATGGGCTTGTGTTACACACTACTGTGGAGGCCACAGTTCTCTTAAGATAGGAAGGTTTCCCAGTGGGCCTGATCTAAGCACGGGTGCCTTTAGGAGCAGAGTTTTCTCCAGCTGATAGAAAAGGAAAGCTGAGAAGAGGATGGAAGAGAAAGTCAGAGATTTGGGAGACTCACAAGGACTCCAGGCTCCGTGGCTGGCTTTGAAGATCAAGAAAGCCCAAAGAGAAGGAATGTAGGCATCTTGAAGAACTAACAATAGCCCTTAGCTGACAACCAGCAAGGAGAAAAAGACTTTAGCACCAAAATTGCAAGGACTCAAATTCTGCGGCAACTACAATGAGTTTAGAAATGCATTTTTTCCCAGAGTCTTTAGATAAAGACTGAGCCCAGCCAATGTGCTGGTTTTGACCTTTTGATATCTTGTGTAAAATACCTAGCTGAGCCTGGGTGGACTTTAGACTTACAGAACTGGGAGCTAATATTTTCTTTCGTTTTCAGCTGCTGTGTCTGTGATATTTTCCTAATACAGCAAGAGAACATGACCCAGTATTTATACACAGCATTTTTCTCACAACACTACACGTACCTATTTTTGTTAACTTGACTTTCAAATGCTAAAGTGGAGAAGGTAGATCTTGTTGCAAATTTTTGAATAATATTCATTGATATTCAGACAAATTAAATGACCTGCCTGAGATCCTCTGGCTGTACAACCACAAATATAAACCAGGCTACCAGTAAGGTTTTTTAAAACCAAAAACTATTGTTCAAATAAAATACCTGAATAGAGGCATGGATGTTTGTCAAAACTTAGAGGATTTTTCTGCCCTATTCTTCCTTTTCCTTTTCCTTTGCTTTCTGGATATGGAGTCATCCTTTTACAGAGGGGATTCCCTAGCCCAGAGAGTTAAAAAAAAAAAAAAGTGAGCTTTCACAAATATTGAAAACTAAAGAGAAAGTCAGCTTAAAACCACAAAGTTGAAAAGATATAGAGCATGAAAGTCTATATACAAAGTTTGCCCAGAATATTTCCAAATGATTCTGTCACTTTGGCTATAATCAAAAGCTTGGTGTGTATCCTAAAGATTCCTATTGAAGTAAATTTCAAAAACAGTCTGCTCCACTTTTCAATCTGTGCTACAGTTAAGAGTCTGGAGCAGACTGCAAAGGCCCATGTGGTAAAGGCTTAGACAGCCAAGAGATCATAAAGTGGTGATATTGGGATGTGGTCGCACCTTTAAGAGGCGGAGCTTAGTGGGAGGTCTTTGGAGCATTTGGAGTGTGTTCTTGAAAGGAATTAGGGGACCTTGGCCTCTTACTTTTCACTCTGGGCCACAAAGGGAACAGTTTTGCTCTGCCAGGTGCTACTGCCACAATATCCTACCTCACCAAAGCCTAAAAGCAATGAGGCCACTCTATCATGGCTTGGAGGCTTGAAAACTGTGAGCCAAAGTAAATCTTTTCTCTTTCAAAGTTGATTTATCTCAAGTATTTGTTGCAGTAATGGAAAGTTGACTAACAGTCTCCATCTGTGCATGGCTGAGGAGTAGGATGAGGAGGTAAGCTGAAACTAATACTCTAGCCTTTGAGGAACCAAGAACATAATCTGTGCTTTCACAGGGAAAACAGTCCAAAGCCCGTCAGTGTTGGTCTAAGGATTTGTCCTGCTCAGACGGTGTTGCGGGCCACACCGTAGCGCACCATAGCACATGGCTCAGACATAGCACAGCCTGGTGACCCACAGCGCTGCCTCAAGTGGCTTCTCAAAAGGAGGTTCACGCCATTCACATGACCCAGCTTCCTCGGATTCAACAAGCAAACTTTCACTAATTCCAAGATCCAGTTCATGATCCAGTGGGTCAGAAACCCTTTATTTTGAACTTCTTTTGACCTCATAGTTAATATTATAAACTCCAATGATCTCTAGAACATTGGTTGGTATGCTGCCTCTAGAATTAACTTTCTCTAATTTTTAGAAAGATTCTTAACTTCTCCAAGCCTTAGTTTCCACATTTGTAAAACTGGAATTATACCTAAATTCATAGGGCATTGGGCAAGAATTAAATAATGCATATATAAGGTTACTATTATGCCTAGTATGTGTTATATTTTCAATAATTACTTCTCACTCTCTTTATTGATATTATTATGACTTTGTTGTAATTCTCTACTCATCAACATTTCTTTCCACACAGGCTAGGAGTAACTTTGGAGAGCCAGAACCATATCTCATTTCTATGAATTTCCCATGGCATTTGTCATATCTGTAACATTATAAACTCTCAATAACTGTTTGCTAAATAAATGGATCTGTGAATCAGCAATTGCTTTGAAGTTTCCCTGCTGGAAAATATGTTTGTATGTATTTTTTAAAAAGGGAAAGTATGCAGTGGGTTTGGGTTAAGGCCAGAGGTTTTTCGTTTTGTTTTGTTTTGCTTTTTTCTTTAAATACAAGTCCAGACATCACGTCGTCAGAATCTATAAGAACTTCAAGAAAAAGCATTTGATGGCATGCCTTCTAGATATATCACGTTAAGTGACAGAAAGCCAGCTGCACTCCATCTTATTCCTGTGTGCAGTGTTTTATTGACCAGCTCTGGCAACTGCCCTGTCCAATGCCTTTTCACCTTCTCTCTGCCCAAAGTCTGTTTCCTTAATTTTATCTCCACCACCAACACAAGGAAAACTGCTGCCAAACTCTTGGCCTTGTGGCCATGCCAGCGTGGTGTTAGTTGATATTTCGCCTGAGGTGTTAGAGCCATGTGGATGCGCTTGAACAGCAGGAAAGCCAAAATGATTCTCAGAAGATTCCAGAAATTACTTTTGGAAGCACATTTTAAAAATTTCAAATTGGATGTACATGGAATAAGAAAAGCATGCAAGCATGTGCACGCATCTTCGGAGTCAGGCTCTCTTCTATCAATTTTGTGTTTGTGACAGGGTTTGTGGTTTCCAACTGTCTGCTGTGACGTCCTAAATTATGTGTGTGCTATCATACATTTCTTCATACTGTGATGCAATTTGCTGTTTTACACCTTTATTTTTGCAAAGTGTTTTTACATGAATATACACTCGCATGGGTGTGTGCACAGGAAGGTGTAGTGCTCATGACTGATTTACCAAAATATTTCATCCATATTTTTTCTGATTATTAGAAGTGACTCATTTATCTTATGATCTTCATGTTGAAAGGATTCATTTGGTTCCTGAAAAACTAGTCACTTATGCCTAGAAAGGATACGTAGGGATATTTGGTCAATAAATGTTCACTAAGCATTTCCATGTGCAAAACTCTTATGAGAGTTGTAGACAAATGTACAGGGTAATGGAGCTGTGCATGATTATCCAAAATGCAAGCAAAGACAGAAATCATGCAAGTTATATATCTTAACAGAGAATGTGATTCCTGGCTCTAATAAGCTGAAAAGGTACCAGAAAAAAGTAAAGTTTGAATTCAGTATTTTTATTTTTAGACGTGGTCTTGAACTTGTGATCTAAGAGGCACATGCTACCATACCTCGCAATAAGCTCAGTGTTGAAGTGTGAGGAGTATTTGACTGATGGAATAGAAAAGATAAGGCAGAAGAACATTTGCAGAAGGTAGATCAACAAAGAACAGAGACAAAGCTGGCATACTAGCAGAGAGGCTCCTGGATACCTGCAGGCTTGTTTGTCCAGCATGGACCTTTTATATTGGAAAGTAACAAGGGGAATACTTACAAAGTGGATGAGGGTCACTAGGAAAGAACAGGAAGTATGGCTGTAGTAATGAAGCCTCATTACTTTGTCAGTGACTAAAAAGAAAACAATCACTTAGGGCCCTTCAGGGAAACCAAGACCAAAATCAAACCAAAACAAAAGTGATACCCCCAAATTTCAGAAAAATAAATTGGGGGTGAGGTAGGGGGGTCATTCAGCTTGGAAACACCCAGAGGCAATTCAAAGAATCAAAAGGAGGCCTGGAGCCAGAAGAAAAGAACATAGATTCAGTGACGCTAGGATTCCAAATCCCCATCCATTTCTATTATGTTTTCCTTTTCTCTAGTTATACTTCTAGTGTGCAAGTCTTTGCAGATCAGAATCGGAGACCATTGTAATCCCAACTATTCCTTAATATCATGACATTAATAGCACAATTGTTTCTTGTTCATCTCCAAATGACAGAATGCAGAATGCAAAATGCAGAATGCAGAATGCAGAATGCAAGGGTTGGGCTCTGAGTTACTTGGCTTCAATCAATGACCATTTTAGACCAATCCCATAAAAGTGAGAAAGGTCTTTATGACTGGCCAGACCTGTGTCACATGCTCACTTAGTGAAAACTGAGAAAGCTTTCTGACCAAAGAAATACAATAATTTCTATGATTCATTGCATTGCACTGAGATCTTTATTCATTCATGAATTAATACATTCATTTATTTCTCTCACTTTAGCTGATAGATAGTAGAGAAGTGTAAAAGAGTTTTCAGCTATTAAGTAACCCAAGCAAAGCAGAGATTTTAGTAATCTCTACATGAATGGATAAATTGGATAGAAAAGAAATCGCTATGTGACTGCTGAACAAAAGTGACAAAATCTACCCAGGATGGAACAATAGGATGAAAAAGAACAAAAATAACAAACTGGATACTGAGATGGTAGAGCAGTTACAGAATGGATAAGATGGAGATTGCCAGGAGGAAAAGAGGAGTCAAAGGTGACCCTGGTTAGCTGAGATGGAAAGGAAGAGTAAGGTACTATTAATTGAAATGGGAAAGTCAAAATGCAAATGAGATTGAATAAGGAAATGACATTGCAAAATAATCCTATTATGGCAATGATGGGTTCAAACTGATGACAGTGGACTTCTGGCAGACAGTTGCAGCTTGCACAAGAGGAAATTAGAACTAAGGATTTCCGCTGGAATCATCAGAATAAAACATGCAGGTGAAAATATGAGTGGGGATAGAAATGCTATGGGAAAAGGTATAGGAAAACAGGAACAACCATAGCAACAGAACACAGAACATAGGGCAGAAAGAAGAAAAAAAATTGTTTTTGCAATGAAGATGAATCCTAGAATCTCATGCAAGCTAGACCGATTCTCAACCACTGAAGTGCACTCTAGCACTAGAAATTCTGATCCAATTCTGTTCCTTGTCACAGATTGAATTCTTCTCTTCCCAAAGGAGAGAGAGAAACTCTTGTTATGTTGCCAGGCTGGTCTTTAACTCCTGGGCTCCAGGAATCCTCCTGCCTCAGTTTGCTGAGTATCTGTGACTACATAGCTGGTCCCTTGACCTTTGGTATCTGTGAGTGAGAGATTATTTAGGAATAGGGGTTTTGCAGATGCAGTCAGATTAGGATGAGGTCTTTAGGGTGTAACTTTAATCCAACATGACCAGTTTACTTATAATAAAAAGAAGTATGCGATCGGCTCTGACAAAGAGGAATGATAACCCTGGATAGAGGCAGAGACTACAGTTATGCTGCCACAATCCAAGGAAGACCTGGAGCCACCAGAGCCTGGAAAACACAAGGAAGGATGATCCCCTAGAGTCTTCTGAGGGAGCATGGGCCCTGCTGCCTTGGTTTCAGACTCTGGCCTCCAGAACTGGGACACAATACGTTTCTGTGTGTTCAGCCAGCTTGTTTGTATTAGTTGGTTAATGCAGCCCTAGCAAACTAATACAACCAGTTTCATACACCGTCCTCCTTCTTTCTCCACCTTCAGAGCTCTATCTGCTCTTCAGAGCAGTGGGAAGAGGAGAAACACCGCCTCCAGAAAGTGGATTCTGGTACCCGAGTCAGCATCTTCCCATCCTTTCCCATCACCAGTGCCACTGCAGTGTAGGTAGGTGACAGCCCAGAGGTCCAGATGTCGGACAGAGTTTTCTATTTTCTACATTCAAGTTCTACGTAAACAGAGCCCTTTTTCTTTCCTTTTTATTTCTACACTCAGAAATGCAGATGCTGAAAATAACCTCTTTGTTCAAGGAATATCCCATGTGTGTCGATTATCATAGATGGGGTTACTTTCTTGCTAACACATAAAGTCCTCTTGGTGTACACAATGGAAGATCCATTTGCCTGAGAAGGATGTGATCACCAGCTTCAGAATCACTAACTCGTTTATTTAGTTGGTTTTGTTGTGGTGGTGATTTTTTATTTATTTATTTATTTATTTATTTATTTTAATGACAAGGTCTGACATGTAGTTCAAGCTGGCTTTGAACTCAATATATAGTCCAGGGTGGTCTTGAATTTGTGGTGATCCTCCTGCCTCAATCTGCCAAGTGCTGGGATTATGGGCTTTCTGTACAATACATAGCTGAAGTCATTTTCACAGCAAGTAAATTAGGAGAAATTCCAAATGCTTCTGAGCTCCAATACAAGTTTTGAAAAAGGACTCGGGAATTCTATCATGGAGGGGTTCCAAATCACAAAGTTTGGAAATTAGTTCTCATCTACTATGTGATAGGCTAGCCTAGGTACACCAAGCTACAATAGCTCAGACAAGTATGAAGATTTAGAAAAGAGAAGCCTTCAAGTTGGTGAATCATTATGGGACTGTTACATATTCAAAGACAGACTGTAAGTGGAATTTGAAAGGCCAAGTAAGAAAAACTTCCTGGTGTCCTACATCCATCATATACTGAACAGTTTTGCTCTACACTGCCCTTCTGCCAGGCCGTTCTTGCCTGGGAGCTGAATCCCCTTAAGATGATAGCCAAATCCAACCACCCTCCCTTAATTATGAGTTTTGAGTGTTTATGTCTATCAACTGAAAAGTTTATAAATAGTGAAACTCCCATGTATTGCTTATGAATTTTGGGTCTTTCCCCGAACTCCAAAATTTAACCTCTGTATTAAGTTGTCGTAGGAAGCAAAATATTATGTAGCAAGAAATGAGAAGTGTTTTGTAAAAATCATTTTTTAAATGTCTGTAAATGTCCAATATGCTCATACAGCATCAAAAAATTATTGAAGGACCTGGACCCCAAACACCAAAGTAAAAGGAGAAACAACTGCTCAAAAGGAAAGAACAACTGGGATGGGGAAAGGAGAAAAGAAAGAAGAGAAAGCATATATATATATATATATATATATATATATATATGATATATTATATATGATACATATCATATATTATATATTATATATGATATATCATATATATCATATATTATAGATGATATATATCATATATGATATATCATATATATCATATATTATAGATGATAATATCATATATGATATATAATATATGATATATATGATATATATGATATATCATATATATGTGATATATATTTACTAGAACTAATAGAGTTCGAAGGGATCCTAAGAACAGCCTTCCTTTTGTTACCTGCATATTGGAGGTAGGAGTTATAAGTTTAAATACATGGCCTACCTATTTCACTTACTTATGTGCACGTTAATTCAGTCAATACTTATTGCTTAAGTACCAAACATGGTATAGGAGATCCAATATAGACTGGAAAATAGAGAAGTAAAGTAAGTTGTCAATCAACAATTACACTAGAACATTAGAGCTAATAGAATAGAAAATCTCAACAAAATGATAAAAGAATACACACTATATTCGTTACTTACCTGCCATTGGGGCAAAATAGCTGACACAGGCAACTTTAAAAAGGAGAAATTTATTGGGGTCATGGTTCCAGTGGGTTTAGTCCAGGGTTGGCTGGCTCCAAGGCAGAAATAGCACACTGGAAGGCCATGGAGGCAGAAAGTTGCTTACCTCATGGCAATCAGGAAGCAGAGAGGAAAAAAGGAGGAGTCTGGGGGTAAGAATACACCTTTAGAGTTCACACCCCCGGGGACCTACCCTTCCAGCCAGGCTCTACTTCCCAACAACACATGAACCCTCAAACTCATCCATGAACAAATCCACCAGTAAGTGTAACACCTGTGTGAGTCTATCACCTTCCAAATGCCTGAGATTTATGGGGGACCTTTTGTACCTAAACCATAACATACATTTTGTGAAATGGTTCTTATTTTTGTCCTTAAAGTGTCTTTCCCATCTGAATCATTTGAATTACTTCAGTTCATTAAAATGCAGTTATCTCTCTTGCCACCAGTTCCACCATGTTTTACAGACAGCAGAGTTACCCTGGACTAAGAAGGAATTGCTTATTGGCAGCACTGGATTGACATGCAATGTAGTTACGCCAAAGTGACATCATCCCTATAGAAATCCCTTTTGGCTGGAAAGAATCTCAGTTTCATCCATATTTTTTCTCTCTCCTCTCATTTCTTTCATTTATTTTCCTATTCTGTTTTTTTCACACACACTGAGTGGCACACATGGTGACACATATCAGTCCTATTTAACTCTCTCACACGCTCCCTGTCACAGGCACATGCACATCTGTATCACTCATTCTGTCATAGTCCCTTTCACACTGAGCTGCTCATTCTTAAACACACATGACCTCAGATTTGTAATTTTCTACAGATGCACATGTCCCTGGAGACACATTCTCCTTTCTTTGAGCACACAGCCTTTCTCCAACAGTCTGGCTCTTGGGCACACACACCCACATCTGCAGGCACTCAACTTCTGTTGTGGGCCTCTCCCATACCTCGGGCGTCTCACTGTTGATCCAGTAGGGACAGGAGACAGGAAGGGTGGGGGAGATACCAGTAAGTCATCTGTCTTCCACCCACATTTGCTTTGTAATTTGTTTTCTTGAATTTCTTTCTTCTTTTCTGGTAAGCAGAGAGAGAACTTGCTGAGTAGTATGGTGTGGCTCTTACTAAGTTGGTTGGGGTGCTACGGATGAAGGGGCAGGAGAAGGTGTTCCAGGGAGTCTCAGAGTGAGGTCGCTGGGAGGGTCAGAGAAACACATTACCCTCCAAAAGAAAGACCTGTCTCCCTAAACAGCTACTCTTTCAAGAATTCTTACCCCTAGCAATATTTTTTGAGCTAAGGTACTGTGGCTCCGCAAAACAAATTGGATCTCTAGGACAAAATCACAAGGTGGATACAAGATGGGACAAAACTATGACCAACTGATAAGATTATAAGCATAGTTGCTTAGGTAAAGGGGAAGCAAGTCACATAGCAAGTGTACATTGAAAGAACAGGACTTTTTTTAAAAAAAAAAGATGGGTGAGGAGGTCCTGTCACCCACCCAAGTGACTGATGCCTATTTAGAATATCAATCATTATTGTTTATCCCCAATCCCTGGGAAACTATGTAGGTGTGGTCATTCCATCTTTATCTTGAGGCCTGGCCTTCAAGGAATGCACTTCCAGGTTCTCATCTGCACTGATGCTCTCAAGAACTCAGCCCTGTCTGATGGCCTATGCTATTTCCACCTAACTTAGCTGTCTCCAATAGCCTGTCACAGGTGGCTCTGTGAATTTATAAGCAGCAGTTGGACTCAGATTCTCTACTCAGCACGCAGAGTTTAAAGGAAGCTGGAATGTTAATGAAAAATGGGTTATTTTGCATTTTAAATTCCTAAAAACCTTGGGTGCTTGGTAAGGAGGGACTGGAACTGCCTGTAGTAGGTAGAGGGCTGGGCTGGATCCCATGTTACCTGAGGAAGTTCAACCTTGGTCCAAAGCCCTAGTTCACGCTCTATTCTTATTTTAATTCTTATCAATAGAGCTGATCACCCAACTCTCCCTCAGGCCTTTTCCCTAGGTAGCTGCCTTATTCATAAACTAACTAAATAACTGTTTATTGATTTATTTTTAAAAGGGTTGGATTTGGACAATGGTCTATAGTTTGCAGGCTGTTTATGTATATAGATAATACTATGTTTTCCTCTAATTGTTTCTTTCTTTGGGTTTACCATCTTACTTGAAAATGGATGGATGAAATTTTCATCAAGTTTGGAAGATTTACAATGAGCAGACATAAAAAGTCAGCTATGCACCTTGAAAAAACATTACATTTTGGTGGGCTTACAGCCATGCTGAAAAGGCAAGAGATCGTTTTCTAAAGTAGCGACTGTATCACTCCACTGTAACTGACAAATGGTTTATTTGACAAATATGAGTCTCAAATAGATTTTCATGACAGTCAGGATGCTGGTTCTTATGTATGCAACTCTGTAGGATACTGCTAGTGTATTCGAAGAAAATGTAGTGGGGTAACTAGGACACTGTGAGTAGGTGAGGTCTTAGTGGTATATCTAAGAGGGACCATTGTCACAACATGATGTGCGGGTGAGGGATTAGCACAAGGTACACAGAAGACACAAAGAAAGAGACCAGTTCTGACTCCAGCAAAAGATATTCCAATTAGTTTTTTTTTTTTCCTGCTTCAAGAAAATTTCACCTGAATGTGTCTGGTGTTTGAACCAATTAGCTGCATGGCAAGAAATGGACACTAGAGAACAAATGTACCAGAGACCACCCATGTGAGTAACTGTGAATTTGAATATTGTCATACTCTTTATTAGCTTTCTTTTGCTCTTGAAATGCTATTTAAGTTTGGCAACCATTTCTGAATAATAGAGTATAGGAAAGCTATTACAAACAAGATTTATGCTTAATGATATATTTACACAATATATTGTGAAAGAGAAATGCAAATTCATAGAGAGATTTTGGAGAAAACATTGCACTTGTGTGTTTATAAGTATATAGATATGCATACATGATGTAAAACACATTTGCCTAGAAATTATATACAAATTTTAAATAATGGTGATTTCTGGGCTATTTGGGACTCCCATATTAATGTACTTTCTTTTTATCCATTTCTATTTTGCTCTGTCTCTCACTTTCCCTACATAGATAAGTATTAGATTTATAATTTAGGAGTCAAAGAGAATATTTCCATTTAAAACAGTTACTACTTGGGTGATGCACAATGTAAAATGCAGCTATTTGAGAGACTTAGTGACACTCTCAAAATAAAATAAAAAGGACTGGGGATGTGTAATTGGTGGTACATTGTGTCAACTTGAGAAGTCTACAAGCTTAACTAAGTAACTTAGCAGATTCTACATCTTAGGGTGTAGAGAACATGCCCTTACTGCTCTAGGATGTCGTTCACTGTTTTAGTTTGAGACGCTTAGATGTTTAAGTGACTCAGCAGGTAGGCAGGGTCCCCACTTTGTAAACACCCTGAACCTGTGGAAGAGATGGAGTGAGTGCTATACCCACCCCATGATGGGCAGCCTGCTTACAGTACAGGGAGGAAAAGAGCTGGCTCCCCACTTTCTGCTCTTGTTGCTTTGCTGACTTCTGCCACCTTGAGCTGTTGCCCTTCACTATGCCACCCTGGAGCCAGCTGTTTATGCACGGAAACCTCCATGCACTGTGAGCTAAATAAACCTTTCCCTCTTAAATTTGGGTGTCAGGATTTTGTCCGAGCAACAAGCAAAAAGTAACCAAGACAGGATATAACTCAGAGGTAGAGTGCTTGCCTAGCATGTGCAAGACACTGTGTTCAATCTTCCATACTACAAAATAAATAAAGTAAAATAGTTACTTCAAGTTTAACAGGCATGACTTCAGTTCTGAAAAGAGCAATTTGTATGTGGTCACCAAGTAAGAAAAACTCTTATTTACCTGACTCTACCTTTTTTGCCCCCTTTCAGGTGGGTTGTTTGGACTATAGCTCATTTCCAATTAAGATGCAAGAAAGTGTTTATCAAGCACAGGTGTAACCTTGTCTGTGCAAATAACATAGACTATGGGTATAAAGCTGACAGTTAAGGAGAAAGAAAGTTGATTTTGGAAGCAATTCCTTGTGCAATTTTAGGTAAATTACTTATCCTTTCTGAAAACTTGCTTCTTCATTTCTGTTACAGAACTAATCATACATACTTCACCAGTGTGCAGAGATTAAATGACAGTTTATGGAAAACATCTAGCTAAGCCTGGCATATGGTAAGTGCTAAAAAGCTAACTCTCCCATTGTCACTTGTTAATTCACCTCCAGCAACAGCAGCTTTATTAAGTAAGAAGAGGAGAAATGGGTCCAGCTGCCATCATCAATATTTCCCATTCTGCATTTTTCTCCAAATCCTAAGCCATTTGCCTTTTCTTTCTCTTTCTCTTAAGAAGCAAATTCCCAGATGCCAAGAATATCCTAGAGTAGGAACCAGATGGCAATCTCTTCTGTACTTTGAAAGGCCAATATAATCTTATTTTAAAATGAAACTCTAGAAACAACATTTGAAATAATCCAATTACTCCTGATAATATCATATTGAAGAAGGAAACTTGGTTCAGGCAGGTTTCATTTGCAACCAGAAATTTGGCTTATTGCATATTATTTCTCCCTTATTCTCATTTCCCAACAAATCACCACCCTATCCCTTCTTCTTATACCCAAAAGACCACCAATATTTCCATATGATCCGATTTCTTCCTCTGGAACATTGCCAGTCTAATGTGAGTGCATTCCCTGATTCTTGGTTCTCGACATGCCCCTGTTCATTGGTTGGCTCACTGCATGACATGTCATATCCCAACAAGGGATACCAGTATTTTAATTACAGACATAGATATTAATACAGATTATATAATTGTTTTTCATATCAAGGAGAAGCATTTTCAAACTCAACATAGCCCAAGCTGAGCTTTAAACTTTCTTCTCCTTTCCATATTTTCTCCTGTGGTGTCACATTCCATCATATAATCCAGTGTTATGCTTTGGGTCAAGAATGTCCCTCAAAGGCCCCACAAGGGGTATTTGGAAGGTGACTGAATCAGGGGCAGGATAGCTCCCTGCTGTTAGGAGATGAGTCCCTGGAGGTGTGACCTGGAAAGGTCTATCTCCCTCCCCACTCTTCCCTTCTTTCTCTGCTCCCAGACCTCCATGACGTGAGCAGTTTCCCTCCACTGTGCTCCCCTGCCATGCTCTTCTGCCTGGGAGCCAGCCAGTCATGGCCCATAACCATGAGCCAAAGTAAATCTCTCCACTTTTACGTTGTGGGGGCTCAGGTATTTTGTCCCGGAAATGTGAAAGTAACTAAGATACCCAGGAGTGAAACCGAGCATGGTCCTTTGTTCTTTCTTTGCTCTTCTCCATATTCAAAAAGTCATTTTGTCTTCTCCATCTCTGTCACCAGTGTCTAATTCAGACTCTTTTCATCTTCTGTCTGATAACTGCAAGATCAGCTTTCCAAGTCTGCCCTTGCTTCTGGCCCTTACAACCTTCAAATTCATCCTTCACGTCCATTCTATTACTAAATACAAAATTGTCAGTGGCAGCTTGACAGCTGGGTGGCTGTGGCTCAGAATCTCTCATGAGATGACAGCCAAGCTGTCAGCTGGGGATGCAGTCATCTGAAGTATGGCCCAGGGCTGGAGTCTCTACTTCCATCCTCACTCATGTGGCAGTTGGCAGGAGACTTCAGTTCTTTTCCGCAGGGCGTACCCACGAAGGGGCATCTGGCTCTCCCCAGAGTGAATAATCTGAGACACTGGGAGAATGGGATCCAGATGAGGATGTGGTGTCTTTTACAACTTAATTCCAGGAGTGACGTACCCTCATTTCTTCTGGGTGCTGTTGGACACAGTGACAAGTCTTGCTGCAGTGTGGGGAGGGGTTTGCACGAGGGTGACTGTGAGGAAGAGGATCACTGGTGTCATCCCGGAGCCTGGCTAGCACAGGGAGCAGGCATTCTCAATGTTCCTAATGTGTTTCTGAATAAACGTTCTCTTTTGCCTACTTCTAAGGGTATTTCTGAACATAAAAATCATAAAAAAGAGTGAAAATCAGTAACTCATACAGATTCCCGGGAAGCCCCTCTAATTTCTGAAAACTGCTGAGGATCAGGTTTTTGTTTTTTACAGGGGAATGATAAGAAAACTGTGAGACACATTTCTGCTGATATTATTGGTTCTGCAGCACCAAGCAAGTTGTATTATGGGCCAACAATTAGGTATGTACTGTTCCTACCCTAAAGGCTCCCATTTGTGCTATTTAGGCCTTCCGATGTGTAATCATCAGGCACATAATTCCTGAATCCCCTGAAAAATAGAAAGGAAAGTAATGGCACACTTACAGAACAGGACTGTAACAAACAGGAGATTGGAAAACAATGAAAAGAACAACAAAAATAGTTCAGAAGGCCTCTTAAAGGAACAGTGCTGGGTTCAGAGCTAAAAAGAAGTTCTGTCAAGAACACAGCAAAGGGATGCACTATGCAGCATTCTGGGCTCCTAAGGGTGTGTGTGTGTGTATGTGTGTGTGTGTGTGTGTGTGTCTGTGTGTGTGTATTGTTTGTCTGCTTGTTTAACATTTGATTTTTTCTTCATTCTTAAACAGCATAAACCATAAAGGCAAAAGGTAAAAATGGTTTTCTAATGGAAAATGAAATGCATCCACTTATGGACATTTTTCTCTCCTTTCCTTCTCCCTCCTATCTTTTCTCCTTCCTTCTTCTGCCCCACCTCCCCTTCCTTCTCTGGCTTTTCTCTTCTACTGCCTCCTTCCCTCCCTCCCTCGCTCCCTCCTTCCCAGGACCCATGCAGGCCCTCTTAAGGGGCTATTCCTGTTCCACTGTACAACTTGCACCCTCACTGTCTCTCTAGCTTCACTTTCTCTTTCAGGCTTACTTTGTGCCTCCAATTCCCACCTTAGTAGCTCTTAATCTCATCACTCAAACAAGCTATACTGTAGTAAGATAATAAATACCTTCAACTTATTAAAGGTGAAACTTCCACCAGCAGAAGTTTTTATAAATGTCTCAAAATATTTTTTGCTCTCCAAACTATCTTAGAATTGAGGAGGGAAAAATCATGCTGTCAGGTAGTTGTCCCCTTAGCTCAGAAACCTCTAGTTATTTTGGAGAAAACAAAATTCACTTATTCATCTGATTGACGTATTCAGTGACCCAGATTTTTTTTTGGTGACATCTGATAACCACTTAAAGAACATTTTTGAAGAATATTTGATAATAGACAATTCTTTGCAATAGATACAAATAGTTGCTTTCTAGGTACTTTGTTATTTTCCACCATAAGAATCATTTATATACACTATCTGCTGAACACTGTGTCCTGTATGAACTAGGGAAAACAAACATAAATAAGACATAATTTATGTTTCTAAGTATATAATATATACTTTCTTTTTCATTCTTCATCACAGCCCTTTTCATCATTTGCTTATAAGAGCTACCTATATATTTTAAAAATCATTTGAAAGTACTAAAATCTACTGTGCTTCTGAAATCTAGAAAAGTCACTGACACACACACATTCCACCTCTCAGGATAATTCTTATATATCCTCCAAGAGTTAGACTAAAAGTTGCTTTCTCCCTGGCTGGGTGCTTATTTCCTATGTCTCTGCTCTGCTCTGCTCTGCTTTGCCTTGCCTTTTGTTTTTCTTGCCTCACCTTCCTTGCTTCCTCACTTCCTAAATTCAAACCCAGGGCCTCATACATGCTAGGCAAGTGCTTTCCTGCTGAGCTAAGGCCTAGGCCCATGACTCACATTTCTCATAAGGTTTAGAAACACTCTCCCCTCCAGGAGAGGAAGATATTTTCCACTCAGTTGCTTTCTGTATTCCTTACTGTCTTCTCTCCCCAGGAGGAGTAACTTACTTGAGCAAAAACGTTGGTAAAAGGGTAGCAGTGTGGAGATTCTTGTCTCTGGCTTTCTCTTGTGTGGCTGACCAATCATGAGTTATACCTGTTAAAAATTTCTGTTTTCTACAAATGAAAAAATATATGATGAAATGTTCAACATCACTGATCATTCTAGAAATGTAAATTAAAACAACACTGAGATTCCATCTCACTCCAGAAAGAATGGTGGTCATCAAGAAATCAACCATTAACGAATGTTGGTGGGGCTGTGGGGAAAAGGGAACACTTTCCCACTGTTGGGAGTGTAGACTGGGACAACCACTATGGAAATCAGTGTGAAAGTTCCTCAAAAAACGAGGATTGGAGGTCCCATTCAATCCAGTTATTATTCTTCTGAGTATTTTTCCAGAAGAACTGAAAACATCATGCCCCAGCAATAATAGGCACACCTACGTTTATAGCAGCACAATTTGTAATAACTCTTGGAAACAACCCAAATGCTCATCAGTTGAAAGATGGATTAAAAAAATCTGTGATCTGTTTATATAATGGAATATTACTTAGCTCTAAAGAAGGATAAATGAGGCTTTTATAGGTAAATGGATACTCATAAGTGAAATAAACCAAACTCACATGTGTAAATATCATATTGTCTCCCTAGTGTAAAAAAAAAGAAAGAGTACATAAGATTCAGAATGTACAACAGATATTGTGAAAGTGAAAGGGAAAGTGTTCAATGCAAAGAGCAACTGGCATAGGAGAAAGGAGAAAAGAAAAAAGAAAGAAGGGAAAAGATTGCATGTATATATGTATATGGATGTATGCAAGATAGATAACTATACTGCTAATCTTTGTTCATCAAAAAGAATGGTATGTGTTTTCATTGTTTGTTTGATCATTTTCATGCCTAAATCTTGTAATCTAATACTTTTAAGCGAACAATATGCAATATATCAAACTATTAATTTTTGAAATTTTGTATCATTTTTGTCTTTTTTTGGTTTTTATTTATTTTCTTTAGCAACAAAGTCTCACACAGGTGGCTCTTATAGTTTTAGCATGCCCATTTTGCCTAGGTGGGTAAATGTAGTTTGGAATGAGCAGAAGTTGGAAGTCATCCCGCCTGGGAGTCCAGGCTGATTCCTTCCTTTAACTATTTGAGGTGGGAATAAAGCTGACACATCAAAAGCTATCTGACTGCTGAGTCTACCCTCACATGGGTCTGATACTCTGGAGAAACCCAGGTTCAGTCCGATTCCAGTTGCACACTCTCCTTACACCACGATTCTGCATGACTCTCTTACTCTTGTACAATGTCCCTCACTCTCTTTGACAGCAGAACAATTAAAAGTAAGGAAGAAAGGAGCCAGATCTTCTGGATTTAAACTCCAGCCGTATCATTTACTACAGATATAAACCTTGGCAAGTGACTTCAACTTTTTCATTTTTTTATTTTTTGGTTTTTGAGACAGAGCCTCGCTACGCATTTCAGGTTGGCCCTAAACTCTCTGTGTAGTACCCAGGCTGGCCTTGAAATTGTGGCCATCCTCCTGCATCTGCCTCCTGAGTTCTGGTATTACAGACATGTGCCAGCACACCCAGCTACTTAACCGTTAAAAAAATATATATCCTACTATTACCATCGTGCATTAATGTGGGTCATTTAATTTAGAATTCATTCTTTATATCATACAGTTCTTTGAGTTTTCCCAACTGTATGATTTCATGTGTGTGCCATGAAGGTATCAGGCAAAATACTTTCCTAACTCCAAACCTCTCTCGTGCTTCTCCTGTTAATTACCCCACTTTACCTCCCTCAAACCCTGGCAGTAACTAGTCTTTTAAATGTCTCCATAGTTTTGTGCTTTCCAGAATATCATATAGCCAAAATCATACAGTGACTAGCATTTTCAAGACTGTTTCTTTTCACTTAATAACAAGATGCACTTAAAGTTCTTTAATGTCTTAGTGGCTAGATTATTTCCTTTTAATGTGAATAATACTCTGTCATATGAATGTAGCACAATATTTATCCATTCACCGATCGAATAACATCTTGACTGTTTCCCAGTGTGGGAAATTATGAATACAGCTGCTATAAATATTCACGGGTAGATTTTTGTGTGAGCATACGTTTTTGGCATATTTGTGTAAATATCCAAGAGGTGATTATTGGAATGCGTGACTATAAGAGCATGTTTAGTTGTCAAACTGTCATCTAAAGAGGCTGTTACCATTTTGCATTCCCCAAGAATGAGTATCCTTATACTGTGATCATTGTCAATGTTAAGTATAGCCAATGTTTTAGATTTTAAAAAGTCTGATAGGTGAGCAGTGACATCTCGTTGTTTAAATTTGCAATTCTCTGATGACATTTGATGTTTAGCATTTTGTGTGATTATTTGCCATCTGTATATGTTATTGACAAGGTGTCTGTTAATATGTTTTCTGTTTTCCTTCTTTCTTTTTCTTTCTTTCCTTCTATCTTTGGCATACAACTGTCCAGTTGATCCAGTATGATTTGTTGTAAAGACTATCCTTTCTTCATTAGATTTTCTTTGCCCTTTTTGAGACCTCACTTGAGTATACCATATGGGTTGAACTCTGTGCCCTTTGTTCAAGCACACTGATGTATTTGTCCATTCTGTCAGGCAGTATCACACTGGCTAGATTAATGTAGTACTTTATAAAATTTCTCAGTCCGGTGACTTTAGTCCCTCAACTTCTTTCTTCTTTGATGTTGAATTGGGTTTTTGTGGTCTTTTGCTCTTTGGTAGAAACTTAAAAAACAATTTATCAATACTCACAAAGTAACTAGAAATTTTAATTAGAATTGCATTGAATCTAGATCAATTTGAGAAAAACTGATGTGTTAACAATAAACATGGACTATCAAATCAGCTTTTCTCTTGCTTGATTTATTTCAATATAATTATGCAGTTCTTCTCACATAAATACTGTATATATTTTATTAGGGTTACGCCTGTTTGTTCATTCATGCATTTATTCTTGGTGCAGTGTGTGCTTGTGTATGTGTTTGCAGCACTGGGAATGGAACTCAAGGACATTGTAACACTAAGATATATCTCAGGCCTTTTTCCTATTCTTGAGACAGGTTTCACTAAATTGCCCAGAATGGTCTCAAACTTCAATCCTGCTTCAGCCTCCTTTGTATCTATGATTACAGACATGCATCGCCATGCCCAGCTGTGCTGTATTTGTAGTTTCAAATTCAAATGATTATTAATGGCAAATAATAAACTAATTGACATTTGTATATCAAGCCTGTATCCTAAGAAAGTGCTATAATTGCTTATTAGTTCCAGCAGTTATTTGTCAAATTAAAAAAATGTAGTTTCAGCTGTGGACAAGATAGTATTATTTCTGTTGTAGAAACAATGCTCATTTTCATTTGATCTTATCATATTAACTAAGATTTCTAGTACAATGTCACAGAGGTATGATGAGAGGGACATTTTGTCTATTAGAAGAAAGCATCCAGTTGCTCATAATTAAGTGAATTGTCAGCTGCAGGCTTTGTTTTTGCTTTTTCTTTTTTGGTAAAATGTTTTCTATCAAGTTGAAGCGGCTCATTTTATGCTTGCTATATCAGTTGATAATGCTCAAGTGAATTTCTTCTTTAGTCCATTGATGCAATGTATTACATTACTTCATTTTTCTCCCACTTGTTTGTTTTGGTACTGGGAATCAAACTCATGACCTAGTGCTTGCCAGGCAGGCACTATGCCAATGTGCTATATCCCAGGCCCACATTAATTAATTTTTGAATGTTGAACCAACCTAG